>CAJGYO010000624.1:0-67651 GCA_904845875.1 Miscanthus lutarioriparius | reverse complement strand
ATCTTGCAAACCTTGTACTTGTCTCAAACAGTAAATTCCACGCAGCCCACATCACCTAGGGAGTTCCATGGTGCGTCCAAATGATTTCGAACCTATGATACGTTTGGCGCGTGCACTATCTTGCGTCAAGATTATGCCCCATATCCAAAGGCGAAAGCGAGCTTCAACGAACCTCATCACCTAGTGGTACCATCCAGTGCGTCCAAAACAATTTATAAGCCTACGGTCCTCTACGCTGGGCAAATTACCTATCTTGCGTCAAATTAGCACTGCTCAAAGAAAGGCGAAGCGAGCTTCCACTTGAGCCTCGTCACCCTGTCCAAAATGATTTGTAAGCCTATGGTACATCTAAGCGCAAACCATGCACCTATCTTGCACCGACACTAACACTTGTCTCCAAGCGGAATGAAGTGAGATTCCACATGACCCACCTCTCCTAGGAGTTCCATCGGTGCGTGCAAAATGATTTCTAAGCCTATGAGTGCGTTTGGCGCAAACCGTGCACCTATCTTGCGTCCAAGATTAGCACCATATCCGAAAAGCCGAAGCGAGCTTCCACTTGACCCTCGTCACCTAGTGGTACCATCAACTGTGTCCAAAATGATTTATAAGCCTATGGTACGTCTATCGCAAACCATGCACCTATCTTGCACCAACACCAACACTGTCTCTAAATGGAAAGAAGCGAGATTCCACATGACCCACGTCACCTAGGTGTTCCATCGGGTGCGTCCAAAATGATTTGTAAGCCTATGGTACATCTAGCGCAAAACCATGCACCTATCTTGCACCGACACCAACAAACTGTCTCCAAAACCGAATGAAGTGAGATTCCACATGACCCACCTCTCCTAGGAGTTCCATCAGGTGCGTGCAAAATGATTTCTAAGCCTATGGTACGTTTGACGCAAACCGTTCACCTATCTTGTGTTAAGATTAGCACCATATCCGAAAAGCCGAAACGAGCTTCCACTTGAGCCTCGTCACCTAGTGGTACCATCATTTGCGTCCAAAATGATTTATAAGCCTATGGTACGTCTAAGCGCAAACCATCCACTATCTTGCACCGACACCAACAACGTCTCGAAACGGAAAGAAGTATGGTTCCACATAACCCACGTGACCTAGGGGTTCCATCGGTGCGTCCAAAATGATTTGTAAGCCTATGGTACATCTAAGCGCAAACTATGCACCTATCTTGCACCGACCTTAACTTGTCTCTCAAAGCGGAAAAAGTGAGATTCCACATGACCCACATCACCTAGGAGTTCCATCAGTGCGTCCAAAATGATTTCCGAGCCTATGGTACGTTTGGCGCAAACCGTGCACCTATCTTGCGTCAAGATTAGCACTATATCCAAAGGCAAACGAGCTTCAACTTGAACCTCATCACCTAGTGGTACCATCGAGTGCGTCCAAAACAATTTATAAGCCTACGGTACGTCTAGCGCAAACCGTGCACCTATCTTGCGTCAAGATTAGCACTATATCCGAAAGGCCGAAACGAGCTTCCACTTGAGCCTCGTCACCTAGTGGTACCATCAACTGCGTCCAAAACGATTTATAAGCCTATGGTACGTCTAGCGCAAACCATGCACCTATCTTGCACCGACACCAACACTTGTCTCCAAAGCGGAAAGAAGCGAGATTCCACATGACCCACGTCACCTAGGGGTTCCATCGGGTGCGTCCAAAACGATTTGTAAGCCTATGGTACATCTAGCGCAAACCAGGCACCTATCTTGCACCGACACTAACACTGTCTCCAAACGGAATGAAGTGAGATTCCACATGACCCACGTCTCCTAGGAGTTCCATCAGGTGCGTGCAAAATGATTTCCGAGCCTATGGTACGTTTGACGCAAACCGTGCACCTATCTTGCGTCAAGATTAGCACTATATCGGAAAAGGCGAAAACGAGCTTCCACTTGAGCCTCGTCACCTAGTGGTTCCATCGACTGCGTCCAAAATGATTTATAAGCCTATGGTACATCTAGCGCAAACCATGCACCTATCTTGCACCGACACCAACACTGTCTCCAAACGGAAAGAAGCGAGATTCCACATGACCTACGTAACCTAGGGGTTCGATCGGGTGCGTCCAAAACGATTTGTAAGCCTATGGTACATCTAGCGCAAACCATACACCTATCTTGCACCGACACTAACACTGTCTCCAAACGGAATGAAGTGAGATTCCACATGACCCACGTCACCTAGGAGTTCCATCGGGTTTGTCCAAAATGATTTACGATCCAATGGTACGTTTGGCGCAAACCGTGCACCTATCTTATGTCAAGATTAGCACCATATCCGAAAAGGCCGAATCAACCTTCCACTTGAGCCTCGTCATCTAGTGGTACCATCAAGTGTGTCCAAAATGATTTATGAGCCTATGGTGCGTCTAAGCGCAAACCATGCACCTATCTTGCACCGACACTAACACTTGTCTCCAAACGGAAAGAAGTGAGATTCCACATGACCCACATCACCTAGGACTTCCATCGGGTGCGTCCAAAATGATTTCCAGCCTATGGTGCGTTTGGCGCGCAACCGTGCACCTATCTTGCGTCAAGATTAGCACTATATCCGAAAGGCCGAAATGAGCTTCCACTTGAGCCTCGTCACCTAGTGGTACCATCGACTGCGTCCAAAACGATTTATGAGCCTATGGTACGTCTAGCGCAAACCATGCACCTATCTTGCACCGACATTAAGACTGTCTCCAAACGGAAAGAAGTGAGATTCCACATGACCCACATCACCTAGGAGTTCCATCAGGTGCGTCCAAAATGATTTCTGAGCCTATGGAGTGCGTTTGATGCAAACCGTGCACCTATCTTGCGTCAAGATTAGCACTATATCCACAAGGCCGAAACGAGCTTCCACTTGAACCTCATCACCTAGTGGTACCATCGACTGTGTCCAAAATGATTTATAAGCCTATGGTACGTCTAGCTCAAACCATGCACCTATCTTGCACCGACACCAACACTGTCTCCAAACGGAAAGAAGCGAGATTCCACATGACCCACGTCACCTAGGGGTTCCATCGGGCGCGTCCAAAACGATTTGTAAGCCTATGGTACATCTAGCGCAAACCATGCCCCTATCTTGCACCGACACTAACACTGTCTCCAAACAGAATGAAGTGAGATTCCACATGACCCACGTCACCTAGGAGTTCCATCAGGTTTGTCCAAAATGATTTCTGATCCAATGGTACGATTGACACAAACCGTGCACCTATCTTGCGTCAAGATTAGCACTATATCTGAAAGGCCAAAACGAGCTTCCACTTGAGCCTCGTCACCTGGTGGTACCATCGACTGCGTCCAAAATGATTTATGAGCATATGGTACGTCTAGCGCATTCCATGCACCTATCTTGCACCGACATTAAGACTGTTTCTCCAAACGGAAAGAAGTGAGATTCCACATGACCCACATCACCTAGGAGTTCCATCAGGTGCGTCCAAAATGATTTCTGAGCCTATGGTATGTTTGATGCAAACCGTGCACCTATCTTGCGTCAAGATTAGCACTATATCCAAAAGGCCGAAACGAGCTTCCACTTGAGCCTCATCACCTAGTGGTACCATCGAGTGCGTCCAAAACAATTTATAAGCCTATGGTACGTCTAGCGCAAACCGTGCACCTATCTTGCGTCAAGATTAGCACTATATCCGAAAGGCCGAAACGAGCTTCCACTTGAGCCTCATCACCTAGTGGTACCATCGACTGCATCCAAAACGATTTATAAGCCTATGGTACGTCTAGCGCAAACCATGCACCTATCTTGCACCGACACCAACACTGTCTCCAAATGGAAAGAAGCGAGATTCCACATGACCCACGTCACCTAGGGGTTCCATCGGTGTGTCCAAAACGATTTGTAAGCCTATGGTACATCTAGCGCAAACCATGCACCTATCTTGCACCGACACTAACACTGTCTCCAAACGGAATGAAGTGAGATTCCACATGACCCACCTCTCCTAGGAGTTCCGTCTGGTGCGTGCAAAATGATTTATGAGCCTATGGTACGTTTGACGCAAACCGTGCACCTATCTTGCGTCAAGATTAGCACTATATCCAAAAAGCCGAAATGAGCTTCCACTTGAGCCTCGTCACCTAGTGGTACCATCGACTGCGTCCAAAACGATTTATAAGCCTGTGGTACGTCTAGCGCAAACCATGCACCTATCTTGCACCGACGCCAACACTGTCTCCAAACGGGAAGAAGCGAGATTCCACATGACCCACATCACCTAGGGGTTCCATTGGGAGCGTCCAAAATGATTTGTAAGCCTATGGTACATCTAGCGCGAACCATGCACCTATCTTGCACCGACAGTAACACTGTCTCTAAACGGAATGAAGTGAGATTCCACATGACCCACGTCACCTAGGAGTTCCATCCGGTGCATCCAAAATGATTTCTGATCCAATGGTATGTTTGACGCAAACCCTGCACCTATCTTGTGTCAAGATTAGCACCATATCCGAAAGGCCGAAACGAGCTTCCACTTGAGCCTCGTCACCTAGTGGTACCATCGACTGCGTCCAAAATGATTTATAAGCCTATGGTACGTCTAGCGCAAACCATCCACCTATCTTGCACCGACACCAACACTGTCTCCAAACGGAAAGAAGCGAGGTTCCACATGACCCACGTCACCTAGGGGTTCGATCGGGTGCGTCCAAAATGATTTGTAAGCCTATGGTACATCTAAGCGCAAACCATGCACCTATCTTGCACCGACACTAACACCGTCTATCTCCAAAGCGGAAAGAAGTGAGATTCCACATGACCCACATCACCTAGGAGTTCCATCGGGTGCGTCCAAAACGATTTCCGAGCCTATGGTACGTTTGGCGCAAACCATGCACCTATCTTGCGTCAAGATTAGCACTATATCCGAAAGGCCAAAATGAGCTTCCACTTGAGCCTCGTCACCTAGTGGTACCATCGACTGCGTCCAAAACGATTTATAAGCCTATGGTACGTCTAGCGCAAACCATGCACCTATCTTGCACCGACATTAACACTGTCTCTCCAAACGGAAAAGTGAGATTCCACATGACCCACATCACCTAGGGTTCCATCAAAAGGCGTCCAAAATGATTTCCGAGCCTATGGTACGTTTGACGCAAACCGTGCACCTATCTTGCGTCAAGATTAGCACTATATCCGAAAGACCGAAACGAGCTTCCACTTGAACCTCATCACCTAGTGGTACCATCGAGTGCGTCCAAAACGATTTATAAGCTTATGGTACGTCTAGCGCAAACCATGCACCTATCTTGCACCGACACAAACACTGTCTCCAAACGGAAAGAAGCGAGATTCAACATGACCCACGTCACCTAGGGGTTCCATCAGGTGCGTCCAAAACGATTTGTAAGCCTATGGTATATCTAGTGCAAACCATACACCTATCTTGCACCGACACTAACACTGTCTCCAAACGGAAAGAAGTGAGATTCCACATGACCCACATCACCTAGGGTTTCCATCGGTGCGTCCAAAATGATTTCCGAAGCCTATGGTACGTTTGACACAAACCATGCACCTATCTTGCGTCAAGATTAGCACTATATCTCGAAAGGAAAAAAAGCGAGCTTCCACTTGAGCCTCGTCACCTAGTGGTACCATCGATTGCGTCCAAAATGATTTATGAGCCTATGGTACGTCTAAGCGCATTCCATGCACCTATCTTGCACAACATTAAGCACTGTCTCCAAAACGGAAAGAAGTGAGATTCCACATGACCCACATCACCTAGGGTTCCATCGAGTGCGTCCAAAATGATTTACGAGCCTATGGTACGTTTGATGCAAACCGTGCACCTATCTTGCGTCAAGATTAGCACTATATCCAAAAGGCCGAAACGAGCTTCCACTTGAGCCTCATCACCTAGTGGTACCATCGAGTGCGTCCAAAACAATTTATAAGCCTACGGTACGTCTAGCGCAAACCGTGCACCTATCTTGTGACAAGATTAGCACTATATCTGAAAGGCCGAAACGAGCTTCCACTTGAGCCTCATCACCTAGTGGTACCATCATTTGCGTCCAAAATGATTTATAAGCCTATGGTACGTCTCCAAGCGCCAAACCAGCGCCAAACCATGCACCTATCTTGCACCGACACCAACACAACACTGTCTCCAAATGGAAAGAAGCGAGATTCCACATGACCCACCTCACCTAGGGAGTTCCATCGGGTGCGTCCAAAATGATTTCGAGCCTATGGTACGTTTGACGCAAACCGTGCACCTATCTTGCGTCAAGATTAGCACTATATCCAAAAAGCCGAAATGAGCTTCCACTTGAGCCTCGTCACCTAGTGGTACCATCGACTGCGTCCAAAACGATTTATAAGCCTGTGGTACGTCTAGCGCAAACCATGCACCTATCTTGCACCGACACCAACACTATCTCCAAACGGAAACAAGCGAGATTCCACATGACCCACATCACCTAGGGGTTCCATTGCGTGAGTCCAAAACGATTTATAAGCCTATGGTACATCTAGCGCAGACCATGCACCTATCTTGCACCGACACTAACACTGTCTCCAAACGGAATGAAGTGAGATTCCTCATGACCCACGTCACCTAGGGAGTTCCATCGGTGCGTCCAAAATGATTTACGATCCTATGGCATGTTTGACGCAAACCCGTGCACCTATCTTGTGTCAAGATTAGCACCATATCCGAAAAGCCGAAACGAGCTTCCACTTGAGCCTCGTCACCTAGTGGTACCATCGACTGCGTCCAAAACGATTTATAAGCCTATGGTACGTCTAGCGCAAACCATCCACTATCTTGCACCGACACCAACACTGTCTCGAAACGGAAAAAGCAAGGTTCCACATAACCCACGTGACCTAGGGGTTCCATCGGGTGCGTCCAAAATGATTTGTAAGCCTATGGTACATCTAGCGCAAACCATGCACCTATCTTGCACCGACACTAACACTTTGTCTCCAAACAGAAAGAAGTGAGATTCCACATGACCAATATCACCTAGGAGTTCCATCAGGTGCGTCCAAAATGATTTCGAGCCTATGGTGCGTTTGGCGCAAAACCGTGCACCTATCTTGCGTCAAGATTAGCACTATATCCGAAAAGGCGAAACGAGCTTCAACTTGAGCCTCGTCACCTAGTGGTACCATCGAGTGCGTCCAAAATGATTTATAAGCCTATGGTACGTCTAAGCGCCAAACCATGCACCTATCTTGCACCGACACCAACACTTTGTCTCCAAATGGAAAGAAGCGAGATTCCACATGACCCACGTCACCTAGGGGTTCCATCGGTGCGTCCAAAATGATTTGTAAGCCTATGGTACATCTAAGCGCAAACCATGCACCTATCTTGCACCGACACTAACTGCTTGTCTCCAAACGGAATGAAGTGAGATTCCACATGACCCACCTCACCTAGGGTTTCCATCGGTGCGTCCAAAATGATTTCTGAGCCTATGGTACGTTTGACGCAAACCGTGCACCTATCTTGCGTCAAGATTAGCACCATATCCGAAAAGGCCGAAACGAGCTTCCACTTGAGCCTCGTCACCTAGTGGTACCATCGACTGCGTCCAAAATGATTTATAAGCCTATGGTACGTCTATCGCAAACCATGCACCTATCTTGCACCGACACCAACACTGTCTCTAAATGGAAAGAAGCGAGATTCCACATGACCCACGTCACCTAGGTGTTCCATCGGGTGCGTCCAAAAAAATGATTTGTAAGCCTATGGTACATCTAAGCGCAAACCATGCACCTATCTTGCACCGACACTAACACTTGTCTCCAAACGGAATGAAGTGAGATTCCACATGACCCACCTCACCTAGGGTTCCATCGGTGCGTGCAAAATGATTTCTGAGCCTATGGTACGTTTGACGCAAACCGTGCACCTATCTTGCGTCAAGATTAGCACTATATCCAAAAAGCCGAAATGAGCTTCCACTTGAGCCTCGTCACCTAGTGGTACCATCGATTGCGTCCAAAAGCGATTTATAAGCCTATGGTGCGTCTAAGCGCAAACCATGCACCTATCTTGCACCGACACCAACACTTGTCTCTCCAAAGCGGAAAGAAGCGAGATTCCACATGACCCACATCACCTAGGGGTTCCATTGGGAGCGTCCAAAATGATTTGTAAGCCTATGGTACATCTAGCGCCAAACCATGCACCTATCTTGCACCGACAACAGAACACTTGTCTCTAAACGGGAATGAAGTTAGATTCCACATGACCCACGTCACCTAGGAGTTCCATCCGGTGCGTCCAAAATGATTTCTGATCCAATGGCATGTTTGACGCAAACCCTGCACCTATCTTGTGTCAAGATTAGCACCATATCCGAAAGGCCGAAACGAGCTTCCACTTGAGCCTCGTCACCTAGTGGTACCATCGACTACGTCCAAAACGATTTATAAGCCTATGGTACGTCTAGCGCAAACCATCCACCTATCTTGCACCGACACCAACACTGTCTCCAAACGGAAAGAAGCGAGATTCCACATGACCCACGTCACCTAGGGGTTCCATCGGGTGCGTCCAAAATGATTTGTAAGCCTATGGTACATCTAGCGCAAACCATGCACCTATCTTGCACCGACACTAACACTGTCTCCAAACGGAATGAAGTGAGATTCCACATGACCCACGTCACCTAGGAGTTCCATCGGGTGCGTCCAAAATGATTTCTGATCCAATGGTACGTTTGTCGCAAACCGTGCACCTATCTTGTGTCAAGATTAGCACCATATCCGAAAGGCCGAAACGAGCTTCCACTTGAGCCTCGTCACCTAGTGGTACCATCGACTGCGTCCAAAACGATTTATAAGCCTATGGTACGTCTAGCGCAAACCATCCACCTATCTTGCACCGACACCAACACTGTCTCGAAACGGAAAGAAGCACGGTTCCACATAACCCACGTGACCTAGGGGTTCCATCGGGTGCGTCCAAAATGATTTGTAAGCCTATGGTACATCTAGCGCAAACCATGCACCTATCTTGCACCGACACTAACACTGTCTCCAAACGGAATGAAGTGAGATTCCACATGACCCACGTCACCTAGGAGTTCCATCAGTTTTGTCCAAAATGATTTCTGATCCAATGGTACGTTTGACGCAAACCGTGCACCTATCTTATGTCAAGATTAGCACCATATCCGAAAAGGCCAAAACGAGCTTCCACTTGAGCCTCGTCATCTAGTGGTACCATCAAGTGTGTCCAAAATGATTTATGAGCCTATGGTACGTCTAGCGCAAACCATGCACCTATCTTGCACCGACCTTAACACTGTCTCCAAATGGAAAGAAGTGAGATTCCACATGACCCACATCACCTAGGAGTTCCATCAGGTGCGTCCAAAATGATTTCCGAGCCTATGGTACGTTTGACGCAAACCGTGCACCTATCTTGCGTCAAGATTAGCACTATATCCAAAAGGCCAAAACGAGCTTCCACTTGAGCCTCGTCACCTAGTGGTACCATCGAGTGCGTCCAAAACGATTTATGAGCCTATGGTACGTCTAGCGCATACCATGCACCTATCTTGCACCGACATTAACACTGTCTCCAAACGGAAAGAAGTGAGATTCCACATGACCCACATCACCTAGGAGTTCCATCAGGTGCGTCCAAAATGATTTCTGAGCCTATGGAACGTTTGATGCAAACCGTGCACCTATCTTGCGTCAAGATTAGCACTATATCCAAAAGGCCGAAACGAGCTTCCACTTGAACCTCATCACCTAGTGGTACCATCGACTGTGTCCAAAATGATTTATAAGCCTTTGGTACGTCTAGCGCAAACCATGCACCTATCTTGCACCGACACCAACACTGTCTCCAAACGGAAAGAAGCGAGATTCCACATGACCCACGTCACCTAGGGGTTCCATCGGGCGCGTCCAAAACGATTTGTAAGCCTATGGTACATCTAGCGCAAACCATGCACCTATCTTGCACCGACACTAACAACACTTGTCTCCAAAGCGGAATGAAGTGAGATTCCACATGACCCACGTCACCTAGGGTTCCATCGGGTTTGTCCAAAATGATTTACGATCCAATGGTACGATTGACACAAACCGTGCACCTATCTTGCGTCAAAGATTAGCACTATATCCGAAAGGCCAAAACGAGCTTCCACTTGAGCCTCGTCACTGGTGGTGGTACCATCGATGCGTCCAAAAACGATTTATGAGCCTATGGTGCGTCTAGCGCAAACCATGCACCTATCTTGCACCGACATTAACACTGTCTCTCCAAACGGAATGAAGTGAGATTCCACATGACCCACGTCACCTAGGAGTTCCATCGAATTTGTCCAAAATGATTTACGAGCCTATGGTACGTTTGGCGCAAACCATGCACCTATCTTGCGTCAAGATTAGCACTATATCCGAAAAGACCAAAATGAGCTTCCACTTGAACCTTATCACCTAGGAGGTTCCATCGAGTGCGTCCAAAACAATTTATAAGCCTATACGGTGCGTCTAAGCGCAAAACCGTGCACCTATCTTGCGTCAAGATTAGCACCATATCCGAAAGGCGAAACGAGCTTCCACTTGAGCCTCATCACCTAGTGGTACCATCATTTGTGTCCAAAAGCGATTTATAAGCCTATGGTACGTCTAGCGCAAACCATGCACCTATCTTGCACCGACACCAACACTTTGTCTCCAAATGGAAAGAAGCGAGATTCCACATGACCCACGTCACCTAGGGGTTCCATCGGTGTGTCCAAAATGATTTGTAAGCCTATGGTACATCTAAGCGCAAAACCATGCACCTATCTTGCACCGACACTAACACTGTCTCCAAACGGAATGAAGTGAGATTCCACATGACCCACCTCTCCTAGGAGTTCCATCAGGTGCGTGCAAAATGATTTCCGAGCCTATGGTACGTTTGACGCAAACCGTGCACCTATCTTGCGTCAAGATTAGCACTATATCCGAAAAGCCGAAACGAGCTTCCACTTGAGCCTCGTCACCAAGTGGTACAATCGACTACATCCAAAACGATTTATAAGCCTATGGTACGTCTAGCGCAAACCATGCACTTATCTTGCATCGACTACAACACTGTCTCCAAACGGAAAGAAGCGAGATTCCACATGACCCATGTCACCTAGGGGTTCCATTGGGTGCGTCCAAAATGATTTGTAAGCCTATGGTACATCTAGCGTGAACCATGCACCTATCTTGCACCGACACTAACACTGTCTCCAAACAGAATGAAGTGAGATTCCACATTACCCACATCACCTAGGAGTTCCATCAGGTTTGTCCAAAATGATTTCTGATCCAATGGTACGTTTGACACAAACCGTGCACCTATCTTATGTCAGGATTAGCACCATATCCGAAAAGGCCGAAACGAGCTTCCACTTTAGCCTCGTCACCTAGTGGTACCATCGACTGCGTCCAAAACGATTTATAAGCCTATGGTACGTCTAGCGCAAACCATGCACCTATCTTGCACCGACACCAACACTGTCTCCAAACGGAAAGAAGCGAGATTCCACATGACCCACGTCACCTAGGGGTTCCATTGGGTGCGTCCAAAATGATTTGTAAGCCTATGGTACATCTAGCGCAAACCATGCACCTATCTTCCACCGACACTAACACTATCTCCAAACGGAATGAAGTGAGATTCCACATGACCCACCTCACCTAGGAGTTCCATCAGGTGTGTCCAAAACGATTTCGGAGCCTATGGTACGTTTGACGCAAACCGTGCACCTATCTTGCGTCAAGATTAGCACTATATCCAAAAGGCCAAAACAAGCTTCCACTTGAGCCTCGTCACCTAGTGGTACCATCGACTGCGTCCAAAACGATTTATGAGCATATGGTACGTCCAGCGCATACCATTTACCTATCTTGCACAGACATTAAGACTATCTCCAAACGGAAAGAAGTGAGATTCCACTTGACCCACATCACCTAGGAGTTCCATCAGGTGCGTCCAAAATGATTTCCGAGCCTATGGTACGTTTGATGCAAACCATGCACCTATCTTGCGTCAAGATTAGCACTATATCCAAAAGGCCGAAACGAGCTTCCACTTGAACCTCATCACCTAGTGGTACCATCGAGTGCGTCCAAAACAATTTATAAGCCTATGGTACGTCTAGCGCAAACCGTGCACCTATCTTGCGTCAAGATTAGCACTATATCCGAAAGGCCGAAACGAGCTTCCACTTGAGCCTCGTCACCTAGTGGTACCATCGACTGCGTCCAAAACGATTTATAAGCCTATGGTACGTCTAGCGCAAACCATGCACCTATCTTGCACCAACACCAACACTGTCTCCAAATGGAAAGAAGCGAGATTCCACATGACCCACGTCACCAAGGGCTTCCATCGGGTGTGTCCAAAACGATTTGTAAGCCTATGGTACATCTAGCGCAAACCATGCACCTATCTTGCACCGACACTAACACTGTCTCCAAACGGAATGAAGTGAGATTCCACATGACCCACCTCTCCTAGGAGTTCCATCGGGTGCGTCCAAAACGCTTTATGAGCCTATGTTACGTCTAGCGCAAACCGTGCACCTATCTTGCGTCAAGATTAGCACTATATCCGAAAGGCCGAAACGAGCTTCCACTTGAGCCTCATCACCTAGTGGTACCATCGACTGCGTCCAAAACGATTTATAAGCCTATGGTACGTCTAGCGCAAACCATGCACCTATCTTGCACCGACACCAACACTGTCTCCAAACGGAAAGAAGCGAGATTCCACATGACCCACGTCACCTAGGGGTTCCATCAGGTGCGTCCAAAATGATTTGTAAGCCTATGGTACATCTAGCGCAAACCATGCACCTATCTTGCACCGACACTAACACTGTCTCCAAACGGAATGAAGTGAGATTCCACATGACCCACGTCACCTAGGAGTTCCATCAGTTTTGTCCAAAATGATTTCTGATCCAATGGTACGTTTGACGCAAACCGTGCACCTATCTTGTGTCAAGATTAGCACCATATCCGAAAGGCCGAAACGAGCTTCCACTTGAGCCTCGTCACCTAGTGGTACCATCGACTGCGTCCAAAACGATTTATAAGCCTATGGTACGTCTAGCGCAAACCATGCACCTATCTTGCACCGACACCAACACTGTCTCCAAACGGAAAGAAGCAAAATTCCACATGACCCACGTCACCTAGGGGTTCCATCGGGTGTGTCCAAAACGATTTGTAAGCCTATGGTACATCTAGCGCAAACCATGCACCTATCTTGCACCGACACTAACACTGTCTCCAAACGGAATGAAGTGAGATTCCACATGACCCACGTCACCTAGGAGTTCCATCAGGTTTGTCCAAAATGATTTCTGATCCAATGGTACGTTTGACACAAACCGTGCACCTATCTTATGTCAAGATTAGCACCATATCCGAAAAGGCCGAAACGAGCTTCCACTTTAGCCTCGTCACCTAGTGGTACCATCGACTGCGTCCAAAACGATTTATAAGCCTATGGTACGTCTAGCGCAAACCATGCACCTATCTTGCACCGACACCAACACTGTCTCCAAACGGAAAGAAGCGAGATTCCACATGACCCACGTCACCTAGGGGTTCCATTGGGTGCGTCCAAAATGATTTGTAAGCCTATGGTACATCTAGCGCAAACCATGCACCTATCTTGCACCGACACTAACACTATCTCCAAACGGAATGAAGTGAGATTCCACATGACCCACCTCACCTAGGGTTCCATCGGTGAGTGCAAAATGATTTCCGAGCCTATGGTACGCGTTTGACGCAAACCGTGCACCTATCTTGCGTCAAGATTAGCACTATATCCGAAAAGCGAAAAACGAGCTTCCACTTGAGCCTCGTCACCTAGTGGTACCATCGATTGCATCCAAAACAATTTATAAGCCTATGGTACGTCTAGCGCAAACCATGCACCTATCTTGCACCGACTTCAACACTTGTCTCCAAAGCGGAAAGAAGCGAGATTCCACATGACCCACGTCACCTAGGGGTTCCATTGGGAGCGTCCAAAATGATTTGTAAGCCTATGGTACATACATCTAGGCGCAAACCATGCACCTATCTTGCACCGACACTAACACTGTCTCCAAACGGAATGAAGTGAGATTCCACATGACCCACGTCACCTAGGAGTTCCATCGGGTGCGTCCAAAAAGATTTCTGATCCAATGGCATGTTTGACGCAAACCGTGCACCTATCTTGTGTCAAGATTAGCACCATATCCGAACGCCGGAAACGAGCTTCCACTTGAGCCTCGTCGCCTAGTGGTACCATTGACTGCGTCCAAAACGATTTATAAGCCTATGGTACGTCTAGCGCAAACCATCCAGCTATCTTGCACCGACACCAACACTGTCTCGAAACGGAAAAAACCAGGGTTCCACATAACCCACGTGACCTAGGGGTTCCATCGGGGGCGTCCAAAATGATTTGTAAGCCTATGGTACATCTAGCGCAAACCATGCACCTATCTTGCACCGACACTAACACTGTCTCCAAACTGAATGAAGTGAGATTCCACATGACCCACCTCTCCTAGGAGTTCCATCAGGTGCGTGCAAAATGATTTCCGAGCCTATGGTACGTTTGACGCAAACCGTGCACCTATCTTGCGTCAAGATTAGCACTATATCCGAAAGGCCAAAACGAGCTTCCACTTGAGCCTCGTCACCTAGTGGTACCATCGACTGCGTCCAAAACGATTTATAAGCCTATTGAACGTCTGCGCAAACCATGCACCTATCTTGCACCGACACCAACACTGTCTCCAAATGGAAAGAAGCAAGATTCCACATGACCCACGTCACCTAGGGTTCCATTCCATCGGTGTGTCCAAAATGATTTGTAAGCCTATGGTACATCTAGCGCAAACCATGCACCTATCTTGCACCGACACTAACACTATCTCCAAACGGAATGAAGTGAGATTCCACATGACCCACGTCACCTAGGAGTTCCATCGGGTGCGTCCAAAATGATTTATGATCCAATGGCACGTTTGACGCAAACCGTGCACCTATCTTGGGTCAAGATTAGCACCATATCCGAAAAGGCCGAAACGAGCTTCCACTTGAGCCTCGTCATCTAGTGGTACCATCAAGTGTGTCCAAAACGATTTATGAGCCTATGGTACGTCTAGCGCAAACCATGCACCTATCTTGCACCGACCTTAACACTGTCTCCAAACGGAAAGAAGTGAGATTCCACATGACCCACATCACTTAGGAGTTCCATCAGGTGCGTCCAAAATGATTTCCGAGCCTATGGTACGTTTGACGCAAACCGTGCACCTATCTTGCGTCAAGATTAGCACTATATCCGAAAGGCCAAAACGAGCTTCCACTTGAGCCTCGTCACCTGGTGGTACCATCGACTGCGTCCAAAATGATTTATGAGCATATGGTACGTCTAGCGCATACCATGCACCTATCTTGCACCGACATTAAGACTGTCTCCAAACGGAAAGAAGTGAGATTCCACATGACCCACATCACCTAGGAGTTTCATCAGGTGCGTCCAAAATGATTTCCGAGCCTATGGTACGTTTGATGCAAACCGTGCACCTATCTTGCGTCAAGATTAGCACTATATCCAAAAGGTCAAATGAGCTTCCACTTGAACCTCATCACCTAGTGGTACCATCGAGTGCGTCCAAAACAATTTATATGCCTACGGTACGTCTAGGGCAAACCGTGCACCTATCTTGCGTCAAGATTAGCACTATATCCGAAAGGCCGAAACGAGCTTCCACTTGAGCCTCGTCACCTAGTGGTACCATCGAGTGCGTCCAAAACAATTTATAAGCCTACGGTACGTCTAGCGCAAACCGTGCACCTATCTTGCGTCAAGATTAGCACTATATCCGAAAGGCCAAAACGAGCTTCCACTTGAGCCTCGTCACCTAGTGGTACCATCGACAGCGTCCAAAACGATTTATAAGCCTATGGTACGTCTAGCGCAAACCATGCACCTATCTTGCACCGACACCAACACTGTCTCCAAATGGAAAGAAGCGAGATTCCACATGACCCACGTCACCTAGGGGTTCCATCGGGTGCGTCCAAAACGATTTGTAAGCCTATGGTACATCTAGCGCAAACCATGCACCTATCTTGCACCGATACTAACACTGTCTCCAAACTGAATAAAGTGAGATTCCACATGACCCACCTCTCCTACGAGTTCCATCAGGTGCGTGCAAAATGATTTCCGAGCCTATGGTATGTTTGACGCAAACCGTGCACCTATCTTCCGATAAGATTAGCACTATATCTGAAAGGCCGAAACGAGCTTCCACTTGAGCCTCGTCGCCTAGTGGTACCATTGACTGCGTCCAAAACGATTTATAAGCCTATGGTACATCTAGCGCAAACCATGCACCTATCTTGCACCGACACCAACACTGTCTCCAAACGGAAAGAAGCGAGATTCCACATGACCCACGTCACCTAGGGGTTCCATCAGGTGCGTCCGAAACGAGTTGTAAGCCTATGGTACACCTAGCGCAAACCATGCACCTATCTTGCACCGACACTAACACTGTCTCCAAACGGAATGAAGTGAGATTCCACATGACCCACGTCACCTAGGAGTTCCATCAGGTTTGTCCAAAATGATTTCTGATCCAATGGTACGTTTGACGCAAACCGTGCACCTATCTTATGTCAAGATTAGCACCATATCCGAAAAGGCCGAAACGAGCTTCCACTTGAGCCTCGTCATCTAGTGGTACCATCAAGTGTGTCCAAAACGATTTATGAGCCTATGGTACGTCTAGCGCAAACCATGCACCTATCTTGCACCGACCTTAACACTGTCTCCAAACGGAAAGAAGTGAGATTCCACATGACCCACATCACCTAGGAGTTCCATCAGGTGCTTTCAAAATGATTTCTGAGCCTATGGTACGTTTGACGCAAACCGTGCACCTATCTTGCTTCAAGATTAGCACTATATCCAAAAGGCCAAAACGAGCTTCCACTTGAGCCTCGTCACCTAGTGGTACCATCGACTGCGTCCAAAACGATTTATGAGCATATGGTACGTCCAGCGCATACCATGCACCTATCTTGCACCGACATTAAGACTGTCTTCAAACGGAAAGAAGTGAGATTCCACATGACCCACATCACCTAGGAGTTCCATCAGGTGCGTCCAAAATGATTTCCGAGCCTATGGTACGTTTGATGCAAACCATGCACCTATCTTGCGTCAAGATTAGCACTATATCCAAAAGGCCGAAACGAGCTTCCACTTGAACCTCATCACCTAGTGGTACCATCGAGTGCGTCCAAAACAATTTATAAGCCAACGGTACGTCTAGCGCAAACCATGCACCTATCTTGCACCGACCATAACACTGTCTCCAAACGGAAAGAAGTGAGATTCCACATGACCCACATCACCTAGGAGTTCCATCAGGTGCGTCCAAAATGATTTCCGAGCCTATGGTACGTTTGATGCAAACCGTGCACCTATCTTGCGTCAAGATTAGCACTATATCCAAAAGGCCGAAACGAGCTTCCACTTGAACCTCATCACCTAGTGGTACCATCGAGTGCGTCCAAAACAATTTATAAGCCTATGGTACGTCTAGCGCAAACCGTGCACCTATCTTGCGTCAATATTAGCACTATATCCGAAAGGCCGAAATGAGCTTCCACTTGAGCCTCGTCACCTAGTGGTACCATCGACTGCGTCCAAAACGATTTATAAGCCTAAGGTACGTCTAGCGCAAACCATGCACCTATCTTGCACCGACACCAACACTGTCTTCAAACGGAAAGAAGCGAGATTCCACATGACCCACGTCACCTAGGGGTTCCATCGGGTGCGTCCAAAACGATTTGTAAGCCTATGGTACATCTAGCGCAAACCATGCACCTATCTTGCACCGACCTTAACACTGTCTCCAAACGGAATGAAGTGAGATTCCACATTACCCACGTCACCTAGGAGTTCCATCAGGTTTGTCCAAAATGATTTCTGATCCAATGGTACGTTTGACACAAACCGTGCACCTATCTTATGTCAAGATTAGCACCATATCCGAAAAGGCCGAAACGAGCTTCCACTTTAGCCTCGTCACCTAGTGGTACCATCGACTGCGTCCAAAACGATTTATAAGCCTATGGTACGTCTAGCGCAAACCATGCACCTATCTTGCACCGACACCAACACTGTCTCCAAACGGAAAGAAGCGAGATTCCACATGACCCACGTCACCTAGGGGTTCCATTGGGTGCGTCCAAAATGATTTGTAAGCCTATGGTACATCTAGCGTAAACCATGCACCTATCTTCCACCGACACTAACACTATCTCCAAACGGAATGAAGTGAGATTCCACATGACCCACCTCACCTAGGAGTTCCATCAGGTGAGTGCAAAATGATTTCCGAGCCTATGGTACGTTTGACGCAAACCGTGCACCTATCTTGCGTCAAGATTAGCACTATATCCGAAAAGCCGAAACGAGCTTCCACTTGAGCCTCGTCACCTAGTGGTACCATCGACTGCATCCAAAACAATTTATAAGCCTATGGTACGTCTAGCGCAAACCATGCACCTATCTTGCACCGACTCCAACACTGTCTCCAAACGGAAAGAAGCGAGATTCCACATGACCCACGTCACCTAGGGGTTCCATTGGGAGCGTCCAAAATGATTTGTAAGCCTATGGTACATCTAGCGCGAACCATGCACCTATCTTGCACCGACACTAACACTGTCTCCAAACGGAATGAAGTGAGATTCCACATGACCCACGTCACCTAGGAGTTCCATCGGGTGCGTCCAAAATGATTTCTGATCCAATGGCATGTTTGACGCAAACCGTGCACCTATCTTGTGTCAAGATTAGCACCATATCCGAAACGCCGAAACGAGCTTCCACTTGAGCCTCGTCACCTAGTGGTACCATCGACTGCGTCCAAAATGATTTATAAGCCTATGGTACGTCTAGCGCAAACCATCCAGCTATCTTGCACCGACACCAACACTGTCTCGAAACGGAAAAAACCAGGGTTCCACATAACCCACGTGACCTAGGGGTTCCATCGGGGGCGTCCAAAATGATTTGTAAGCCTATGGTACATCTAGCGCAAACCATGCACCTATCTTGCACCGACCTTAACACTGTCTCCAAACGGAAAGAAGTGAGATTCCACAAGACCCACATCACCAAGGAGTTCCATCAGGTGCGTCCAAAACGATTTCCGAGCCTATGGTACGTTTGACGCAAACCGTGCACCTATCTTGTGTCAAGATTAGCACTATATCCAAAAGGCCAAAACGAGCTTCCACTTGAGCCTCGTCACCTAGTGGTACCATCGACTGCGTCCAAAACGATTTATGAGCATATGGTACGTCCAGCGCATACCATGCACCTATCTTGCACCGACATTAAGACTGTCTCCAAACGGAAAGAAGTGAGATTCCACATGACCCACATCACCTAGGAGTTCCATCAGGTGCGTCCAAAATGATTTCCGAGCCTATGGTACGTTTGACGCAAACCGTGCACCTATCTTGCATCAAGATTAGCACTATATCCAAAAGGCCGAAACGAGCTTCCACTTGAACCTCATCACCTAGTGGTACCATCGAGTGCGTCCAAAACAATTTATAAGCCTACGGTACGTCTAGCGCAAACCGTGCACCTAATTTGCGTCAAGATTAGCACTATATCCGAAAGGCCGAAACGAGCTTCCACTTGAGCCTCGTCACCTAGTGGTACCATCGACTGCGTCCAAAACGATTTATAAGCCTATTGAACGTCTAGCGCAAACCATGCACCTATCTTGCACCGACACCAACACTGTCTCCAAATGGAAAGAAGCGAGATTCCACATGACCCACGTTACCTAGGGGTTCCATCGGGTGCATCCAAAACGATTTGTAAGCCTATGGTACATCTAGCGCAAACCATGCACCTATCTTGCACCGACACTAACACTGTCTCCAAACTGAATGAAGCGAGATTCCACATGACCCACCTCTCCTAGGAGTTCCATCAGGTGCGTGCAAAATGATTTCCGAGCCTATGGTACGTTTGACGCAAACCGTGCACCTATCTTGCGTCAAGATTAGCACTATATCCGAAAAGCCGAAACGAGCTTCCACATGAGCCTCGTCACCAAGTGGTACCATCGACTACGTCCAAAACGATTTATAAGCCTATGGTACGTCTAGCGCAAACCATGCACCTATCTTGCATCGACTCCAACACTGTCTCCAAACGGAAAGAAGCGAGATTCCACATGACCCATGTCACCTAGGGGTTCCATTGGGAGCGTCCAAAATGATTTGTAAGCCTATGGTACATCTAGCGCGAACCATGCACCTATCTTGCACCGACACTAACACTGTCTCCAAACAGAATGAAGTGAGATTCCACATGACCCACGTCACCAAGGAGTTCCATCAGGTTTGTCCAAAATGATTTCTGATCCAATGGTACGTTTGACACAAACCGTGCACCTATCTTATGTCAAGATTAGCACCATATCCGAAAAGGCCGAAACGAGCTTCCACTTTAGCCTCGTCACCTAGTGGTACCATCGACTGCGTCCAAAACGATTTATAAGCGTATGGTACGTCTAGCGCAAACCATGCACCTATCTTGCACCGACACCAACACTGTCTCCAAACGGAAAGAAGCGAGATTCCACATGACCCACGTCACCTAGGGGTTCCATTGGGAGCGTCCAAAATGATTTGTAAGCGTATGGTACATCTAGCGTGAACCATGCACCTATCTTGCACCGACACTAACACTGTCTCCAAACGGAATGAAGTGAGATTCCACATGACCCACCTCAACTAGGAGTTCCATCGGGTGAGTGCAAAATGATTTCCGAGCCTATGGTACGTTTGACGCAAACAGTGCACCTATCTTGCGTCAAGATTAGCACTATATCCGAAAAGCCGAAACGAGCTTCCACTTGAGCCTCGTCAGCTAGTGGTACCATCGACTGCATCCAAAACGATTTATAAGCCTATGGTACGTCTAGCGCAAACCATGCACCTATCTTGCACCAACTCCAACACTGTCTCCAAACGGAAAGAAGCGAGATTCCACATGACCCACGTCACCTAGGGGTTCCATTGGGAGCGTCCAAAATGATTTGTAAGCCTATGGTACATCTAGCGCGAACCATGCACCTATCTTGCACCGACACTAACACTGTCTCCAAACGGAATGAAGTGAGATTCCACATGACCCACGTCACCTAGGAGTTCCATCGGGTGCTTCCAAAAAGATTTCTGATCCAATGGCATGTTTGACGCAAACCGTGCACCTATCTTGTGTCAAGATTAGCACCATATCCGAAAGGCCAAAACGAACTTCCACTTGAGCCTCGTCACCTAGTGGTACCATCGACTGCGTCCAAAACGATTTATGAGCATATGGTACGTCCAGCGCATACCATGCACCTATCTTGCACCGACATTAAGACTGTCTCCAAACGGAAAGAAGTGAGATTCCACATGAGCCACATCACCTAGGAGTTCCATCAGGTGCGTCCAAAATGATTTCTGAGCCTATGGTACGTTTGACGCAAACCGTGCACCTATCTTGCGTCAAGATTAGCACTATATCCAAAAGGCCGAAACGAGCTTCCACTTGAACCTCATCACCTAGTGGTACCATCGAGTGCGTCCAAAACAATTTATAAGCCTACGGTACGTCTAGCGCAAACCGTGCACCTATCTTGCGGCAAGATTAGCACTATATCCGATAGGCCGAAACGAGCTTCCACTTGAGCCTCGTGTAACAGAACCGACCAAATCATAAGAACGTAAGTACAAAAACAATCACCGAAGCGATCAAATTCCTGTACTTAAGCTCCCATAATCCCGGTAGTCCGGAAATCACGAAGGATTTCAACCAACTCTCGACATACAAACCAAGATCGTAATGATTCAACACAACACATCATTCGTTACAACATTTCACAAGTAGCATTCGGATTACATCCATCAGAGTTCAAATAAAATATTACAAACCAAGTTTGAGTGTGCGGAAGCAACATAGTTTAGTACATAACTTCATAGTTTCAATTACATTGCCAGATCAGAGTCATGTCCCACAAAAGCATTATCAGGTACGAGAACTAGTAGAGACCGCGCCCAACGGTCTAGTCTTCATCCCCAGCAGGGAGAAGGCAGTACTTGCAGCAACCAAAGAAGAACCGGTCATCTCGCAATGGTGGGAAATAAACCACGAGTACGAGAAGGTACTCGACTAGACTTACCCGACAAAAATCAGAAATAAAAGACACCAAGGATCATGCAAGGCTTTTCAGGTGGGCTAGCTTGGCACATTTGCATAAAAGAGCTTATGAGCATAGTGACCAATTTAAACTTAGCATCAAGCTTATCATCATTTACCTGTCCACTAGATTAGCACCTTGCACTAGAGCACTCACTTATTAGGAGCAAACAATATTAACCATAGCGGTATAATAAGGTTGGCATCATCATATCATCATTTCCGAACCATTAAGTATTAAGTGTATCTACATTGGAGATAAGCCCGTCAAGTTCTCACTAACTTGGGAGAGACGGCGATTCAATCGAATTACAACTCAGTGAGGGGTATTCCTAACTCTCACCCCGGCATACTTTGCAAGGGTAGCCGTGGGTCACCTTTGGAACATCTCAGAACCAAATTCGCGGGTTCGATCGGCCCCGACACTCTCGTGGATTACCCTTCCGCCAGACGATCGGGACTTTTAAATCACCTCGCCTTGGACTCACGCCTCGGCTCCCTTTCGAGGCGCACTTTATACTTATCGACTCCCGGCCCGAGGTGAGCTACTACTCGGCCCATGGTCGGTCATCGGACCTGACCAACTAAGAGAGAGGCATCGTTCAACATGAGCAGGAAAGGCTCCAAGAATCAGTCCTTAAGCGACACGCAGGCGGAGTCACTTGCAAACCGACAAGCCTCCGTCCGGTCTTCATTTCAAATTAAGACCGGTTCTTTTCACGATAGCAAATATAGCCAACCGTGCCACATGTATCTTCCTATATCTCGCAGTGACAAAATCACCCGACTTCTACCGCGTTGAAGCGGGGCTACTACTACTAGCTTTGACGAGCTACATAGGATTCGTGGTAACAATATCCGGACAAGGAATGGGTAACCAATGCGACAAGTGTTTGCATCCAACACCTAAACTTAATGCAACAATATATATGTAATAATAATACTATAAATCGCAGTTCGGAAAATAGGAGGCTTAATATGCTCCGGGCTTGCCTTTCACGAAGTTGCAAGGACGGTGGTCGTGGCACTCAATGGCGACCTCGTCCGCACACTTCTCTGAAAATTCGCTCCTCCACGAATCTCCGGCGTCAAATTCTTTGCTTTGCTTTCGCTCGGTTCCTCGAATTCCAGCAGGTTACTCCTTCCGGTACACCTATTGCATGCCGATGCACAAGATAAATATCATGAATGCATAAGGAATGACATGATGCTCATGATGAATGAATCACAATGGGTGTTTACGAAAACATCACTGGACACTCGTTTACCGAGTAATTAGCTCTATTCAAATCACTTTAAGCATGTATCCAACTTAACTTAAATAACAAGAGCAACTTACCTAACTTGCATAACCTAAGATAAAGATGCTCATCTTCAGTTAAAGGCCTAACACCTAGCAACAGTACCATGAACTTAGAATAGTACAGACATGCTTAAAATAACAGTTAACGCTTCATATGCAACAAGTAGTAACTTAATTCTATCATAACCAGAGTTCTATAACTCCAAATGACTTGCAAGAGGACATTCTGGAAAGCTTATGAAATTCTCTACAATTCATTTGTAAGCATCAAGGCATGATTCTGAAGTTAACCAAATCAATTTCCAGTAGACCTAGAATCTGTCCAGAATGACGGGGTTGCTAACTTAATTATTTAATGATGGTGCAAAAGCCCAATTTGACCAAACCAAGTTTACCAACTTGTTTTTCATATCTAAGAAACATCAGAAAGTATAGTGCTAGCTTCTAAATAAATTATTTAATATCCTTTTCCAATTTATTTAGTTAATTAGGTGATTTAAGCAATATATAGTAAAACTATTCATAAAAATCTACAAAAATTACAGTAGCTATCACATGCTGCACATAGACTACCATAAAAATTCCAAAGCAATTGGACCAACATAACTTGCTGTATCCAAAATAACAGATGCTATGTCTATTTCTAGCATAATTAGGAAACCTTATTAAAAAGTGTCAAGCAACAGATTTCCTATTTTTCCTAGCATCCTTCTAGCATAAGAATAGCACCCATAAAATTTCACCTTCACTGGATCTATAGAAAAATTATGAAAATTCACACAAGATCCATCTATTAATAAAAGGAAATTCTAAAACTTAAAAACTACACATGCACTAGCTCTAAAATTTTTACTAGAGCTTCACATCAGCAATAACAGACTGCCCACAAAATTTCATAATTTTTGGACCACAGAAACTCAAGATAAAATTCAAACAAGTTTGCATGCTTCTAAAAACACATTTCAAACTCCTATTTAATTCATCAAATTTTTCTAAAACATGTGCTCATAGAATATTTTTGTTAAATACTAGACATGACCAGGAACTTAACAAAATTAGAACCATAGCATTTGGATCTATATACTAGGAGCTACCTATTTTTCAAGATGTACATCAATCTGTGAAATAAATAAATAAAACGAAATCGGAAAAACACTCACCACACAACTGGGCAAATTACACGCAACGGCCCCATGAGCACACAAAGCGCTGCCCAAGACTACTGGCCTTGGCTCAGGCTGGACTCCCGCCTGAACCACGACGCTGACAGGGAGGGCCCGCTCGGCAGTGAGCGAAACAGGGGAGGAGCGTCGGTCGGTGGCGTAGCTCGCCGCCGGTGGCTCCTCCGGCGAGACCATCTACGCTACGACATTCGCCTTGAACATGCGCATCTATTGGTGACCTCAATCGGTGCTATGGTGGTGGCTAGCGGGGTCGGCGACTGACACGGCGGCTCACGGCCACGGCACGGCCGGCTCCGGTGGACCGACGACGACACAGCTCCTAGCGGTGACCCTACAAGCTTCAGTGGTGTTCCTATGACCTAAGCGCGCCGAGGAAGGAATGGGAGCGGGGCGAGAGGGGGCAGCTGGCAGCGTGGGCGCCAACTCCGGCGAGCTCTCCGCCATGGCGCGATGGGGAAAAACGGAAATGCGCTATTACCGAGGCTCAAACGACCCGGTGAAGGGTGGAGGAGGTGGAGGGTCGCAGCGGTGCTGGCTGCGGATGACGGGCAACGCGTTTTGGGTGGTTAGCTCAGACGGCAATGGCGGCGGCGATGCTTGGTCGGCAATGGCGGACCGCCGAGCTCGTCGCGTTGCTGCGTTCGTGGGAGGAGAGGAAACGAATGGGGAGGCGAGTCGTCGGACGGTAGCGGTGTGCTCAAGACGCGGCTGCGACGCCGAGAGGTGCCGCGGCGGCGTGGCCAGTGTCGGTCGCCGTCGGCCGCAGCGGCGGCGCTGCCAGCGTCGGGCGCTTCTGAACCAGGTCGGCCATGTTCATTTGAATCGTTCTTCTGAAGCGCGATTCGGTCATCGTCGAAGGTGACCGACAGAGCCATTTCAATGATCATTTGCTCCCAAACCGTGACGAGTTAGTGGAAGATTTGAACATCAAAAACTATAGACCTATCTTCCCTCTACACTTTCTTTTCAAAGATCAACACCTAAAAAGTCATGGATCCGAAGTTACATGAAGCTAGAGTTGGCTTGATGCAACTGGAAACACTATGACTTAGAATATTTTTCTAAGTGTTGAGAACAGCATGTATCTCAGACTTGTGGGCCATGTTTGACCATGTTCCACACGTTTTCATGACTTGGCTATAAAACAACTTTTGTTCCTTGATAAATTTGCTACAACTTTTGTAAAGAGTGCACAGCCATGCAAAGTCTCTAAGTTGCACTTTTAAACAGTCAAACAATGAGACTCTTATGGTCAATTCTAGTCAACCCTTCACTTGAGGGCAATCATCATTTTGACCTACATGAACAATGTTCCAATCAAGTAAACTAAATGTAGTTAAGGTATATTAGACCATGATCAACCATTTTACAAAGTTGTTATTCCACTTCTACTGATCACATGTGATAAAGAAAGTAAAACAAGCAATTCATACGTATGTTTCAATACATGTTTCAATACAATGTTTCACATGTTGCACTACTACCATTCTAAGCAATCAAGCATGAAACACATACAATTTAAAATGTTGCATATGTATGTTTCACAGATAATGACATGATGACATAGCAAATGCACATGTTTATGAATGACATGCAATTAGTGGAAGCCAAACACCTAGGGTGTTACAGCCCTCCCCTTAGAAAAATCTCGTCCCGAGATTTGGAAGCGTACTAATCAATATAGAAAGTTGGATAGTTTTCCTTTAAATAATCTTCCCGCTCCCAAGTTGCATCCGTTCACTATGATTACTCCAAACTACCTTGTATAACTTAACCACTCGTGTATGCGAGTCACTCTTTCTTGGGTATCCGTAACTTGCACGGCTTTTCCTCATAAGAAAGATCAGATTTCAAGTTGACTTTCCTTGTTGCTATTCTTTCCTCGGGAATACGAAGACACTTCTTCACCGGGACACATGGAATACCGGAAATATAGCTCCCATCTCACGGGGTAGATCGAGCTTATATGCTACTCTTCCACTTTTCTCGATAATGCGGTAGGGTCCAACATATCGAGGCTCAAGCTTCCTTTTAATTCCAAAACGCTTGACTCCTTTCATAGGGGATACCTTGAGATAAACATGATCACCTACTTCAAACTCAATAGGTTTCCTTCTCTTGTCGAAGATAGCTCTTTTGTCTAGCTTTGTCATGGCAGCCATATTCTTTTGTATAGTTCGGACTTGCTCTTGACTTCTTTTACAAAGTCAATACCATAGAATCTTCTTTCCCGGGTTCCACCCAGGTTCAAAGGAGTTCTACACTTGCGCCATAAAGAGCTTCAAAAGGAGCCATTTTGATACTCTCTTGATAACTCGTTGTTATAAGAGAATTCAGCGAGAGGTAACCAGTCTTCCCAAGAGCCTTTGCAAGAAATAAGACAAGCTCTAAGCATGTCCTCAAGAATTTGATTAACACGCCATCGTCTCGATGTTTGCGGATGATAGGCGTAATCATGGATTAGATGAGTGCCAAGATTCTGATGTAAGCACTCCCAAAAGCGAGCCGTGAACCGAGGTCCTCTATCGAAACAATGGATTTGGGTACACCATGGAGACGTACCACTTGTTGAAAATAAATCTCAGCATAATTGTGAGGATGATAGGTAGACTTGACCGGAATAAAGTGAGCGGATTTAGTTAGACGATCTACGATAACCCGAGATGGAATCACAACCCTTGTTGGTAGTGGGTAATCCAACAATAAAATCCATACTAATTTCTTCCCACTTCCAACCGAGGAATAGAGAGTGGTGCAACAATCCAGGCCTTATGTGAATAGCCTTGACTCTGTAATGCTTATCACACCTTGCCACGTAAAGCTGCGATTTCTTTCTTCATCTTGGTCCACCAATAATACAGACTTGAGATCTTGATACATTTTACTACTACCGGGATGGATGGACAACTTAGAAGAATGGGCTTCACCATAATTTGATTTCTAAGTTCTTTATCTTTGGGTACCACAAGTCTATCATTAAACCAGAGAACTCCTTTGTCATCGACCTTAAAGTGTTTGGTCTCTTTCTCTTTCATTTTCCGTTTGATGTGAAACACACCCACATCAGGTCTTACGGAGTTCAATAATTCGACTTCTAAGAGAGCAATCCACGGTGATATTGTGAAGTACTACGGGATGAAGGAGGTGTGACGGATGAAAGTCTTCACTAACTAAGGAATTGCAATGGCTTTTTTTACGCTTAAGGCATCAACAACCACATTCGCTTTACCGGGATGGTAGTGCACTTGAAGGTTGTAGTCCTTGATCAATTCTAACCAGCCACCCGTTGGCGCATGTTCAACTTTCGGGTTGAGTAAAGATGTACTTGAGGCTTTTATGGTCGATATAGATATTGCACACATTACCCAACAAGTAATGTCTCCAAATCTTCGGGCATGAACAATCTGCGGCTAGCTCTAAGTCATGGGTAGGATAGTTGACTTCATGCTTTGAAGTCAAGCGCCAAGCATAAGCAATTACTCGCCTTCTGCATAAAGAACACACCCCAAACCGGTGCCACATGCATCACAATAGACATCAAAAGGCTTTTCGATGTCGGGTTGTGCTATCTGAGGAGCGAGAGGTTAGCAAGGTCCGCAAAGTGTGGAAAGCCTCTTCACACTTGGAGTCCACACAAACTTCTCATCTTTTTGCGATAGTCGAGTCATGGGCTTGGCGATTTTTGAGAAATCCGGGATAAAGCGGCGATAATAGCCACCAACCCCAAAAAAACTTCGGACTTCTGTGACCGTAGTAGGTGCCTTCCACTCAAGGACTTCTTGCACCTTCGTAGGGTCAACCAAATTCCATCACCGGATAACACATGACCTAGAAAAGGTATCTTGTTCAACCGAATTCACACTTGGCTTGAACTTAGCATAAAGTCTGGTTGTCACGCAAACCGAGTTAAGACAATTCTCGGATGTTCAAAGATGCTCTTCTTTATTCGAGAATATACTAGGATGTCATCAATGAACACGACGACAAACTTGTCCAATTCGGCATGAATACGTAATTCATCGTGTACATAAAGTGTGCTTGAGCATTTGTCAACCCAAAAGACATGACAAGGTACTCGAACAAACCATAACGGGTAGAGAAAGCTGTCTTAGGTATATCTTCGGATTTAATTTTGATCTGATGGTAACCAGGACCTCAAATCGATCTTGGAGAATACCTTAGCTTTAGAGAGCTGATCAAACAAAATATCGATGCGAGGAAGAGGGTATTTGTTCTTGATGGTAACAACATTTAGGGGCGATAATCTACGCACATGCGCAAAGATTCGTCCTTCTTCTTCACAAAGATAGCCGGACAACCCCAAGGAGAGAGAACTAGGCGAATCAAACCTTTCTTCAATAGCTCATTCAACTGACTCTTTAGTTCAGCCAACTCATTGGGCGGCATTCTATAGGGCCTTCGAGATATAGGAGCCGTACCCGGAATAAGTTCTATCTTGAATTCTACATCGCGGTCCGGAGGTAATCCAGGCAAGTCATCGGGGAAGATCCTGAAACTCACGGACAACCGGTAGGTCCTCAATGGCTTTGGCTAGGGTAGCATTGGTCAGTATTGTGAAGAGAGATATCACGAGGTAACTGCACTAGAAAACCCTTCTTATCCACAGGATCCCTCAACATTACCACACGGGTTGACGTGTCGATCAATACTCCATTCCCACTCATCCACTTCATTCCTAGGATTATATCAATTCCTACCCCGGTAGCACTACAAGATCCGTAAGAAACTCTCGATCCCCAATTTCAAGCTTTACATCTTTTACTACTTGGTTAGTCATGATATTATTCCCAAGCAGACTAATACAATAACCACCCTTGACAATTGTAATCACATTCATCTTATGCTTAGATGCAAAAGTAGAACTCACAAAGGAATGTGAAGCACCAATCAAAGAGCACAACTGCGGGGTGATCATTAACAAGAAACTTACGGTGGTGACCACTTCACCAAAGAGGAATTTCCTCTGATGAGTGTAATGAACACGCCTCACAGGACGTTTCCTTGAGCATTCTTGGGAGGGTGGGGACACCTATTTGCCCAATGACCAGTGGTTACAGTTCCAACACGGCCTGTTAGTGGTGGGACATTGGAGCTGCCTACCAAAGTATTCTTTGGCAAGGAAATTGTGTACCTTTATGAAAACCAGTTTTAGCTTGATTCTTCTTCCGAGGTGGGCGATGCAGGACATTAGCATTGGGTGGATGGTATTGGGCCTTGGATATCATTGGTGCCTTAGACCGAGAAGCACCAATCAAAGTTTCTTTTGCGGTTCTTAGAAGCGGCATATATCTTATCATTGTTCTCTTGAGTCGAGTGTCACTAATAAACTCATTGAAGGTGACACACTTGCGCAGCTTGCATTGACTTCATCAATTTAGGGAAAGTCCCTCTTGAAGCTAGCTATTCTCTTAGCATCGGTATCGACAAACTCGAGGAGCATACCTCGCCAAAGTTGTTGAATGCCCGGAGGTATTCATTGAGACTCTTGTTGCCTTGGGTGAGCTTCATAAACTCGGTATGCTTAATGGCCATGAGACCGGGAGGAATAAAGTGTCCTCTGAAAGTTGCACTCAAATCGACCCCAAACTATCTCGACGTTTGCGGGGAAGGTGGTCTTGTGATGTGTCCACCGATACTGCGAGGCCTTGGAGCTGGTGTCCTGCATATGTGGCCTTCATACCCTCAATCAAACGGAGCAATCCAAACCTTTGCTCTATCGTGCTCAACCATTCATCAGCTTGCAATGGTTCTTCTGCCTCACGAAAGACAGGAGGCTTTGTATCCATGAAGTCCTTAAAGCTGCTGTACTGGTTTGGCTCGGGTCCTTGGCGGACATGACGATCCTCACGGTTAGCCATCGATGCATAGCCTCCGCTAACATGCGTTGACTTTCCACCACCATGCTCTGCATTAGCTCAGTGGTGTGGGCGGTGGCGGAGGTGGTTGTTCCTCATTTCCCATGCCACACGACATGACGAAGGTTATGATGAGCCATCTGCAAAAATGTATAGCCAATGAGCAGCGACGATGTGGAAATTTTTGTAGATGAATCGTATAATTATGCCCAAACTGAGTCCATTGGAGGAATGCATTTAGATAATCAACAGAGGCACAATCATTCATCACAACCACACAACTCATCAAGCGCGTCAATGGACACATAAATGCGATGAACTTAATCAACCACTCGATCCATAGACCGCAAAGACGGAATTTATCAAAGGCTCATATACGTGGAGCATAATACGTTCGATAGGTTACATCCAAGCCATAGTGGTCCCAAACTTACATCCAAAGATAACTTATGGTTCGATATTACATCCCAACGATTACTTATTCCAAAGCTACTCGTTCATGCATGAGGATCAACAAAAGACTAGCTCTTGCGCATTAGCTAAGTAGTAAGCTAAACTACGCGCCGTCCTCGAGTCGATGTCAAGATCTCTCCTCCATCTTCATCACTAGCGTGCTCCAACTCCTCATCTTCCTCCTCATCGGTGGAATGTCCTCGTGTCCATTGACCTCCATGTCATCATCACCTTCACCATGATGACACCGAGAACCCATCTCATCCTCGGGGAGGCGGAGAGAGGTGAAGTTGATTGTGTAACAGTGAACCTCCTCATGGAGATTGTCATTGTACTCCTCAAAGAATTGCCACTTGTCTGCTCTAGCTCTACATCGTGCTCTCAACACATCCTCCTCGTGCAGGGCTTCATTCCGTTGGTTCATCACGTGAATCAACATGCGTTCCACAGATTCTGCGGTGAGCAATGTTAACCTCTGAACCTCAAGGGTCTCTTGGTCCCTTTCTGAGTTACTTGCTCCAAGCGGTCTTGAGCCGCATTCCTCTCAAAGCGATCCTCTCGAGCAAGCTCTGTCCTCACCCTTTCCTCCTCGGTAGGCTCGGGGCCGGGCTCACGAGGAGCTAAGCGGTGACGCGGCGCCCGCCTCCAGCGGACTTGCGGCAGCAAAGGCTTCGTCTTGCGCCATCTGTAGCAAAAGTTACAACATAAGGGAGAATCATTTAAGGGATACGAAATTTAATTATCCGGGACAATCATATTTTAAAGGAGGGAGTAATGCAAGAAATGTCATGTATGCTTGAACATGATGCATGCACGATCCGTCGTCCTCACCATCCTAGAAAAATTTAAAGGCTAGCGAAATATACGGTGGCATACATACGTTCTCTCTCCTATCGGTAGCTAGTCGATCTACAACGATACGTTGTTAGTGTACTATGAAAAAATTTCATTTCAGCCCGATAATTTCCCACAATGCATAAAAGCAAGCAATAACTAAATACTTTCATACATACATCCCACGATGCACATACTCTAGTATCACACTACCCGTCGAGAGATACCCACATTTAAAGTACTCTCATAGATACATGATTGAACATGTAAATATGTGAGCAACCACAACTACTCTCCCTAGACCGACGATTGGACGGTCATGCCCTCACAACTCCCACTTACCGGGCGTAGAGGTATTTGATCCAAACATTACCACCCAAGCGGATGGCATCCATACAATAGCACCGTATGGGACGACGAAGCAGAAACAAGCGGAAACCCCAAGTTAGTACTTTAATAAGCCACCTAAGAGTCCTTATTTGGGCATAAGGGATATGACCACTTGGCAATACTTAGTATTTAATTTAGGATTTTCACAAATACTTTTGTTTTAAATACACAAATGACGTGTTTAGTGTCAAATCTTGCTCGATACCAGGCGTAACAGAACCGACCAAATCATAAGAACGTAAGTACAAAAACAATCACCGAAGCGATCAAATTCACATACTTAAGCTCCCATAATCCCGGTGAGTCCGGAAATCACGAAGGATTTCAACCAACTCTCGACATACAAACCAAGATCGTAATGATTCAACACAACACATCATTCGTTACAACATTTCACAAGTAGCATTCGGATTACATCCATCGAGTTCAAATAAAATATTACAAACCAAGTTTGAGTGTGCGGAAGCAACATAGTTTAGTACATAACTTCATAGTTTCAATTACATTGCCGGATCGAGTCATGTCCCACAAAAGCATTATCGTGTCACGAGAACTAGTAGAGACCAGCCTAACGGTCTAGTCTTCATCCCCAAAGAGGAGAAGGCGATGCTTGCGACAACCAAAGAAGAACGGTCATCTCAGCGGTGGGAAATAAACCACGAGTACGAGAAGGTACTCATTAGACTTACCCGACAAAAATCAGAAATAAAAGACACCAAGGATCATGCAAGGCTTTTCGGTGGGCTAGCTTGGCACATTTGCATAAAAGAGCTTATGAGCATAGTGACCAATTTAAACTTAGCATCAAGCTTATCATCATTTACTGTCCACTAGATTAGCACCTGTACTAGAGCACTCACTTATTAGGAGCAAACAATATTAACCATAGCGGTATAATAAAGGCTGGCATCATCATATCATCATTTCCGAACCATTAAGTATTAAGTGTATCTACATTGGAGATAAGCCCGTCAAGTTCTCACTAACCGGGAGAGACGGCGATTCGAATCGAATTACAACTCAGGTGAGGGGTATTCCTAACTCTCACCTGGCATACTTTGCAAGGGTAGCCGTGAGTCACACCTTTGGAACATCTCAGGAACCAAATTCACGGGTTCGATCAACGCCCGACACTCTCGTGGATTACCCTTACGCCAGGGCGATCGGGACTTTTAAATCACCCTGCCTTTGGACTCACGCCTCGGCTCCCTTCGAGGCGCACTTTATACTTATCGACTCCCGGCTGAGGTGAGCTACTCGGCCAGCGGTCGGTCATCGGACACGCCAACTAAGAGAGAGGCATGCGTCAACATGAACAGGAAAGGCTCCAAGAATCAGTCCTTAAGCGACACAGGCCGAGTCACTTTGCAAACCGACAAGCCTCCGTCCGGTCTTCATTTCAAATTAAGACCGGGTTCTTTTCCACGATAGCAAATATAGCCAACCGTGCCACATGTATCTTCCTATATCTCGCGGTGACAGAAATCACCCGACTTCTACCGCGTTGAAGCGTGGCTAAGCACTACTCGAGCTCGAGCTACATAGGATTGAGGTAACAATATCTCGGACAAGGAATGGGTAACCAATGCGACAAGTGTTTGCATCCAACACCTAAACTTAATGCAACAATATATGTAATAATAATACTGTAACTGCAGTTCGGAAAATAGGAGGCTTAATATGCTCCGGGGCTTGCCTTTCACGAAGTTGCAAGGACGGTGGTCAGGGCACTCAATGGCGACCTCGTCTGGCACTTCTCCTGAAGGCTGCTCCTCCTGAATCTCCGGCGTCATTCTTCTGCTTCGCTTTCGGTTCCTCAATTCCAGCAGGTTACTCCTTCCGGTACACCTATTGCATGCCGATGCACAAGATAAATATCATGAATGCATAAGGAATGACATGATGCTCATGATGAATGAATCACAATGGGTGTTTACGAAAACATCACTTGGACACTCGTTCGTTTACGAGTAATTAGCTCTATTCAAATCACTTTAAGCATGTATCCAACTTAACTTAAATAACAAGAGCAACTTACCTAACTTGCATAACCTAAGATAAAGATGCTCATCTTCAGTTAAAGGCCTAACACCTAGCAACAGTACCATGAACTTAGAATAGTAATGCAGACATGCTTAAAATAACAGCTTAACGCTTCATATGCAACAAGTAGTAACTTAATTCTATCATAACCAGAGTTCTATAACTCCAAATGACTTGCAAGAGGACATTCTGGAAAGCTTATGAAATTCTCTACAATTCATTTGTAAGCATCAAGGCATGATTCTGAAGTTAACCAAATCAATTTCCAGTAGACCTAGAATCTGTCCGAATGACGGGGTTGCTAACTTAATTATTTAATGATGGTGCAAAAGCCCAATTTGACCAAACCAAGTTTACCAACTTGTTTTTCATATCTAAGAAACATCAGAAAGTATAGTGCTAGCTTCTAAATAAATTATTTAATATCCTTTTCCAATTTATTTAGTTAATTAGGTGATTTAAGCAATATATAGTAAAACTATTCATAAAAATCTACAAAAATTACAGTAGCTATCACATGCTGCACATAGACTACCATAAAATTCCAAAGCAATTGGACCAACATAACTTGTTGTATCCAAAATAACAGATGCTATGTCTATTTCTAGCATAATTAGGAAACCTTATTAAAAAGTGTCAAGCAACAGATTTCCTATTTTCCTAGCATCCTTCTAGCATAAGAATAGCACCCATAAAATTTCACCTTCACTGGATCTATAGAAAAATTATGAAAATTCACACAAGATCCATCTATTAATAAAAGGAAATTCTAAAACTTAAAAACTACACATGCACTAGCTCTAAAATTTTACTAGAGCTTCACATCAAGCAATAACAGACTGCCCACAAAATTTCATAATTTTTGGACCACAGAAACTCAAGATAAAATTCAAACAAGTTTGCATGCTTCTAAAAACACATTTCAAACTCCTATTTAATTCATCAAATTTTTCTAAAACATGTGCTCATAGAATATTTTTGTTAAATACTAGACATGACCAGGAACTTAACAAAATTAGAACCATAGCATTTGGATCTATATACTAGGAGCTACCTATTTTTCAAGATGTACATCAATCATGAAATAAATAAATAAAACGAAATCGGAAAAACACTCAAATACAGGCCAAATTTTTACCTGTGGCGGTTCCTGAAAGCACACAAAGGCGCCCAAGACTACTGGCCTGCGGCCGAGCTGGACTCCCTTTGAACCACGGCCGGCGACAGGAGGGGCCGCTCGGCGATGGCGCGAAGCAGGGAGGAGGCGTCGGTCGGTGGCGTGTGCTTCGCCGCCACGGTGGCTCCTCCGGCGAGACCATCTACGCTTCGACATTACGCCTTGAACATGCGCATCTATTGGTGACCTCAATCGGTGCTATGGTGGTGGCTAGCGGGGTCGGCGGCCCGACACGGCTGCTCACGGCCACGGCACGCACGGCGGCTCCGGTGGACCGGCGACGACCACGGCTCCTAGCGGTGACCCTACAAGCTTCGTGGTGTTCCTATGACCTAGCGCAGCGGCCGAGGAAGGAATGGGGCGGCGCGAGGGCAGTGGGCGCGTGGAGCGCCAACTCCGTGAGCTCCGCCATGGCGCGATGATGGGAAAAACGAAATGCGCTATTACCGAGGCTCAAACGACCGGTGAAGGGTGGAGGGAGGTGGAGGGGGTCCGCGGCGAGGTGCTGCGGCGGACGGGCAACAGCGTTTTCAGCGGTGGTTAGCTCGTCTGGCAGCGGCGATGCTTGGTCGGCAATGGCGGACCGCCGAGCTCGTCGTTGCTGCGTTACGTGGGAGGAGAGAAAAGCGAAATGGGGAGGCGAAAAGTCCAGACGGTAGCGCGCGGGGTGCTCAAGACGGCAGCGGCGGACGCCTAGAGGTGCCGCAGCGTGGCGGTGTGCCAAGGTGATCGTACGACCGTCGACGCAGCAGCGCGCGCTGCAGCGTCCGGCGCTTTCTGAACCCGGTCGGCCATGTTCATTTGAATCGTTCTTAAACGCGATTCGGTCATCGTCGAAGGTGACCGACGAGAGCCATTTCAATGATCATTTGCTCCCAAACCGTGACGAGTTAGTGGAAGATTTGAACATCAAAACTATAGACCTATCTGCCTCTACACTTTCTTTTCAAAGATCAACACCTAAAAAGTCATGGATCCGAAGTTACATGAAGCTAGAGTTGGCTTGATGCAACTGGAAACACTATGACTTAGAATATTTTTCTAAGTGTTGAGAACAGCATGTATCTCAGACTTGTGGGCCATGTTTGACCATGTTCCACACGTTTTCATGACTTGGCTATAAAACAACTTTTGTTCCTTGATAAATTTGCTACAACTTTTGTAAAGAGTGCACAGCCATGCAAAGTCTCTAAGTTGCACTTTTTAAACAGTCAAACAATGAGACTCTTATGGTCAATTCTAGTCAACCCTTCACTTGAGGGCAAATCTGTCATTTTGACCTACATGAACAATGTTCCAATCAAGTAAACTAAATGTAGTTAAGGTATATTAGACCATGATCAACCATTTTACAAAGTTGTTATTCCACTTCTACTGATCACATGTGATAAAGAAAGTAAAACAAGCAATTCATACGTATGTTTCAATACAATGTTTCACATGTTGCACTACTACCATTCTAAGCAATCAAGCATGAAACACATACAATTTAAAATGTTGCATATGTATGTTTCACAGATAATGACATGATGACATAGCAAATGCACATGTTTATGAATGACATGCAATTAGTGGAAGCCAAACACCTAGGGTGTTACACCTCGTCACCTAGTGGTACCATCGACAGCGTCCAAAACGATTTATAAGCCTATCGTACGTCTAGCGCAAACCATGCACCTATGTTGCACCGACACCAACACTGTCTCCAAATGGAAAGAAGCGAGATTCCACATGACCCACGTCACCTAGGGGTTCCATCGGGTGCGTCCAAAACAATTTGTAAGCCTATGGTACATCTAGCGCAAACCATGCACCTATCTTGCACCGACACTAACACTGTCTCCAAACGGAATGAAGTGAGATTCCACATGACCCACGTCACATAGGAGTTCCATCGGGTGCGTCCAAAATGATTTCTGATCCAATGGCACGTTTGACGCAAACCGTGCACCTATCTTGTGTCAAGATTAGCACTATATCCGAAAGGCCAAAACGAGCTTCCACTTGAGCCTCGTCACCTAGTGGTACCATCGACTGCGTCCAAAACGATTTATAAGCTATGGTACGTCTAGCGCAAACCATGCACCTATCTTGCACCGACACCAACACTATCTCCAAATGGAAAGAAGCAAGATTCCACATGACCCACGTCACCTAGGAGTTCCATCGGGTGTGTCCAAAATGATTTGTAAGCCTATGGTACATCTAGCGCAAACCATGCACCTATCTTGCACCGACACTAACACTGTCTCCAAACGGAATGAAGTGAGATTCCACATGACCCACGTCACCTAGGGTTCCATCGGTGCGTCCAAAATGATTTCGATCCAATGGCACGTTTGGCGCAAACCGTGCACCTATCTTGCGTCAAGATTAGCACCATATCCGAAAAAAGCGAAAAGCGAGCTTCCACTTGAGCCTCGTCACCTAGTGGTACCATCAAGTGTGTCCAAAACGATTTATGAGCCTATGGTACGTCTAGCGCAAACCATGCACCTATCTTGCACCGACCTTAACACTGTCTCCAAACGGAAAGAAGTGAGATTCCACATGACCCACATCACCTAGGAGTTCCATCAGGTGCGTCCAAAATGATTTCCGAGCCTATGGTACGTTTGACGCAAACCATGCACCTATCTTGCGTCAAGATTAGCACTATATCCGAAAGGCCAAAACGAGCTTCCACTTGAGCCTCGTCACCTAGTGGTACCATCGACTGCGTCCAAAATGATTTATGAGCCTATGGTACGTCTAGCGCATACCATGCACCTATCTTGCACCGACATTAAGACTGTCTCCAAACGGAAAGAAGTGAGATTCCACATGACCCACATCACCTAGGAGTTCCATCAGGTGCGTCCAAAATGATTTCCGAGCCTATGGTACGTTTGATGCAAACCATGCACCTATCTTGCGTCAAGATTAGCACTATATCCAAAAGGCCGAAATGAGCTTCCACTTGAACCTCATCACCTAGTGGTACCATCGAGTGCGTCCAAAACAATTTATAAGCCTATGGTACGTCTAGCGCAAACCGTGCACCTATCTTGCGTCAAGATTAGCACTATATCCGAAAGGCCGAAACGAGCTTCCACTTGAGCCTCGTCACCTAGTGGTACCATCGAGTGCGTCCAAAACGATTTATAAGCCTATGGTGCGTCTAAGCGCCAAACCATGCACCTATCTTGCATCAAGATTAGCACTATATCCAAGAAAAGGCCGAAACGAGCTTCCACTTGAGCCTCGTCACCTAGTGGTACCATCGACAAGCGTCCAAAAAATGATTTATAAGCCTATGGTACGTCTAGCGCAAACCATGCACCTATCTTGCACCGACACCAACACTGTCTCCAAACGGAAAGAAGCGAGATTCTACATGACCCACGTCACCTAGGGGTTCCATCGGTGCGTCCAAAACGATTTGTAAGCCTATGGTACATCTAGCGCAAACCATGCACCTATCTTGCACCGACACTAACACTTGTCTCCAAAACGGAATAAAGTGAGATTCCACATGACCCACCTCACCTAGGGTTCCATCAGTGCGTGCAAAATGATTTCCGAGCCTATGGTATGTTTGACGCAAACCGTGCACCTATCTTGCGTCAAGATTAGCACTATATCCGAAAGGCCGAAACGAGCTTCCACTTGAGCCTCGTCACCTAGTGGTACCATTGACGCGTCCAAAATGATTTATAAGCCTATGGTACGCGTCTAGCGCAAACCATGCACCTATCTTGCACCGACACCAACACTTTGTCTCCAAAGCGGAAAGAAGCGAGATTCCACATGACCCACGTCACCTAGGGGTTCCATCAGTGCGTCCAAAATGATTTGTAAGCCTATGGTACATCTAAGCGCAAACCATGCACCTATCTTGCACCGACACTAACACTTTGTCTCCAAAGCGGAATGAAGTGAGATTCCACATGACCCACGTCACCTAGGAGTTCCATCGGGTTTGTCCAAAATGATTTACGATCCAATGGTACGTTTGGCGCAAACCGTGCACCTATCTTATGTCAAGATTAGCACCATATCCGAAAAGGCGAAAACGAGCTTCCACTTGAGCCTCGTCATCTAGTGGTACCATCCATCAAGTGTGTCCAAAAGCGATTTATGAGCCTATGGTACGTCTAAGCGCAAACCATGCACCTATCTTGCACCGACCTTAACACTGTCTCCAAAGCGGAAAGAAGTGAGATTCCACATGACCCACATCACCTAGGGTTCCATCGGTGCGTCCAAAATGATTTACGAGCCTATGGTACGTTTGGCGCAAAACCGTGCACCTATCTTGCTTCAAGATTAGCACTATATCCAAAAGGCCAAAAGCGAGCTTCCACTTGAGCCTCGTCACCTAGTGGTACCATCATTGCGTCCAAAACGATTTATGAGCCCTATGGTACGTCTAAGCGCATACCATGCACCTATCTTGCACCGACATTAAGACTGTCTCCAAACGGAAAGAAGTGAGATTCCACATGACCCACATCACCTAGGGTTTCCATCAAAAAGTCCAAAATGATTTCCGAGCCTATGGTACGTTTGATGCAAACCATGCACCTATCTTGCATCAAGATTAGCACTATATCCAAAAGGCCGAAACGAGCTTCCACTTGAACCTCATCACCTAGTGGTACCATCGACTGCGTCCAAAACAATTTATAAGCCTATGGTACGTCTAGCGCAAACCATGCACCTATCTTGCACCGACCATAACACTTGTCTCCAAAGCGGAAAGAAGTGAGATTCCACATGACCCACATCACCTAGGGTTCCATCAGGTGCGTCCAAAATGATTTCCGAGCCTATGGTACGTTTGGCGCCAAACCGTGCACCTATCTTGTGTCAAGATTAGCACTATATCCGAAAGGCCAAAAAGAGCTTCCACTTGAGCCTCGTCACCTAGTGGTACCATCATTGCGTCCAAAAGCGATTTATGAGCCTATGGTACGTCTAGCGCGCCAAACCATGCACCTATCTTGCACCGACATTAAAGACTGTCTCCAAGCGGAAAGAAGTGAGATTCCACATGACCCACATCACCTAGGGGTTCCATCGGTGCGTCCAAAAATGATTTCCGTGCCTATGGTACGTTTGATGCAAACCGTGCACCTATCTTGCGTCGTCAAGATTAGCACTATATCCGAAAGGCAAAATGAGCTTCCACTTGAACCTCATCACCTAGTGGTACCATCGAGTGCGTCCAAAACAATTTATAAGCCTATAGTTCGTCTAGCGCGCAAACCGTGCACCTATCTTGCGTCAAGATTAGCACTATATCCAAAAGGCGAAAGCGAGCTTCCACTTGAGCCTCGTCACCTAGTGGTACCATCGATTGTGCGTCCAAAATGATTTATAAGCCTATGGTACGTCTAAGCGCAAACCATGCACCTATCTTGCACCGACACCAACACTTTGTCTCCAAATGGAAAAAGCGAGATTCCACATGACCCACGTCACCTAGGGGTTCCATCGGGTGTGTCCAAAATGATTTGTAAGCCTATGGTACATCTAAGCGCAAACCATGCACCTATCTTGCATCGACATTACACTGCTCTCCAAAGCGGAATGAAGTGAGATTCCACATGACCCACCTCACCTAGGGTTCCATCAGTGCGTCCAAAATGATTTCCGAGCCTATGGTACGTTTGATGCAAACCGTGCACCTATCTTGCGTCAAGATTAGCACTATATCCGAAAAGCCAAAACGAGCTTCCACTTGAGCCTCGTCACCAAGTGGTACCATCGACGCGTCCAAAATGCGATTTATAAGCCTATGGTACGCGTCTAAGCGCAAACCATGCACCTATCTTGCACCTATCGACTCAACAACTTTGTCTCCAAATCCCAAAGGAAAAGCGAGATTCCACATGACCCATGTCACCTAGGGGTTCCATCAGGTGCGTCCAAAATGATTTGTAAGCCTATGGTACATCTAAGCGCAAACCATGCACCTATCTTGCACCAACACTAACACTTGTCTCCAAAGCGGAATGAAGTGAGATTCCACATGACCCACGTCACCTAGGGTTCCATCGAGTTTGTCCAAAATGATTTACGATCCTATGGTACGTTTGACACAAACGTGCACCTATCTTATGTCAAGATTAGCACCATATCCGAAAAGGCGAAATGAGCTTCCACTTTAGCCTCGTCACCTAGTGGTACCATCATTGCGTCCAAAAGCGATTTATAAGCCTATGGTGCGTCTAAGCGCCAAACCATGCACCTATCTTGCACCGACACCAACACTTTGTCTCCAAAGCGGAAAAAGCGAGATTCCACATGACCCACGTCACCTAGGGGTTCCATCGGGTGCGTCCAAAATGATTTGTAAGCCTATGGTACATCTAAGCGCAAACCATGCACCTATCTTGCACCGACACTAACACTATCTCCAAAGCGGAATGAAGTGAGATTCCACATGACCCACCTCACCTAGGGTTCCATCGGTGCGTCCAAAATGATTTCGAGCCTATGGTACGTTTGGCGCAAACCGTGCACCTATCTTGCGTCAAGATTAGCACTATATCCGAAAAGCGAAAAGCGAGCTTCCACTTGAGCCTCGTCACCTAGTGGTACCATCATTGCGTCCAAAATGATTTATAAGCCTATGGTACGTCTAGCGCAAACCATGCACCTATCTTGCACCGACTCCAACACTGTCTCCAAAGCCCAAAGAAGCGAGATTCCACGTGACCCACGTCACCTAGGGGTTCCATCGGGAGCGTCCAAAATGATTTGTAAGCCTATGGTACATCTAAGCGCCAACCATGCACCTATCTTTTACCGACACTAACACTACTGTCTCCAAAGCGGAATGAAGTGAGATTCCACATGACCCACGTCACCTAGGGTTCCATCGGTGCGTCCAAAATGATTTCGATCCAATGGCATGTTTGACGCAAACCGTGCACCTATCTTGTGTCAAGATTAGCACCATATCCGAAAGGCCGAAACGAGCTTCCACTTGAGCCTCGTCACCTAGTGGTACCATCGACTGCGTCCAAAATGATTTATAAGCCTATGGTACGTCTAGCGCAAACCATCCAGCTATCTTGCACCGACACCAACACTGTCTCGAAACGGAAAGAAGCAGGGTTCCACATAACCCACGTGACCTAGGGGTTCCATCGGGTGCGTCCAAAATGATTTGTAAGCCTATGGTACATCTAGCGCAAACCATGCACCTATCTTGCACCGACACTAACACTGTCTCCAAACGGAAAGAAGTGAGATTCCACATGACCCACATCACCTAGGAGTTCCATCAGGTGCGTCCAAAATGATTTCCGAGCCTATGGTACGTTTGACGCAAACCGTGCACCTATCTTGCGTCAAGATTAGCACTATATCCAAAAGGCCAAAAAGCTTCCACTTGAACCTCATCACCTAGTGGTACCATCGAGTGCGTCCAAAACAATTTATAAGCCTATGGTACGTCTAGCGCAAACCATGCACCTATCTTGCACCGACACTAACACTGTCTCCAAACGGAAAGAAGTGAGATTCCACATGACCCACATCACCTAGGGTTCCATCGAGTGCGTCCAAAATGATTTCCGAGCCTATGGTACGCGTTTGGCGCAAACCGTGCACCTATCTTGCGTCAAGATTAGCACTATATCCGAAAGGCCAAGCGAGCTTCCACTTGAGCCTCGTCACCTAGTGGTACCATCATTTGTCCAAAAAACGATTTATGAGCCTATGGTGCGTCTAAGCGCAAACCATGCACCTATCTTGCACCGACATTAAGGCTTGTCTCCAAAGCGGAAAGAAGTGAGATTCCACATGACCCACATCACCTAGGGTTCCATCGGTGCGTCCAAAATGATTTATAAGCCTATGGTACGTTTGGCGCAAACCGTGCACCTATCTTGCGTCAAGATTAGCACTATATCCAAAAGGCGAAACGAGAGCTCCACTTGAACCTCATCACCTAGTGGTACCATCGAGTGCATCCAAAACGATTTATAAGCCTATGGTACATCTAGCGCAAACCGTGCACCTATCTTGCGTCAAGATTAGCACTATATCCGAAAGGCCGAAACGAGCTTCCACTTGAGCCTCGTCACCTAGTGGTACCATCGATTGCGTCCAAAAAGCGATTTATAAGCCTATGGTACGTCTAAGCGCAAACCATGCACCTATCTTGCACCGACACAACAACACCTGTCTCCAAATGGAAAGAAGCGAGATTCCACATGACCCACGTCACCTAGGGGTTCCATCGGGTGCGTCCAAAATCTGATTTGTAAGCCTATGGTACATCTAAGCGCAAACCATGCACCTATCTTGCACCGACACTAACACTGTCTCCAAAGCGAATGAAGTGAGATTCCACATGACCCACCTCACCTAGGAGTTCCATCGGTGCGTCCAAAATGATTTCTAAGCCTATGGTACGTTTGACACAAACCGTGCACCTATCTTGCGTCAAGATTAGCACCATATCCGAAAAGCCGAAACGAGCTTCCACTTGACCCTCGTCACCTAGTGGTACCATCGACTGTGTCCAAAATGATTTATAAGCCTATGGTACGTCTATCGCAAACCATGCACCTATCTTGCACCACGACACTAACACTTTGTCTCCAAAAGCGGAATGAAGTGAGATTCCACATGACCCACCTCACCTAGGGGTTCCATCGGTGCGTCCAAAATGATTTCCGAGCCTATGGTACGTTTGGCGCAAACCGTGCACCTATCTTGCGTCAAGATTAGCACTATATCCGAAAAGCCAAAGCGAGCTTCCACTTGAGCCTCGTCACCTAGTGGTACCATCGATTTGCGTCCAAAAGCGATTTATAAGCCTATGGTACGTCTAGCGCATACCATGCACCTATCTATCTTGCACCGACACTAACACTTCACCTGTCTCCAAATGGAATGAAGTGAGATTCCACATGACCCACGTCACCTAGGGTTCCATCAATGTGCGTCCAAAAACGATTTATGATCCAATGGCATGTTTTGGCGCAAACCGTGCACCTATCTTGCGTCAAGATTAGCACCATATCCGAAAAAAGCGAAATGAGCTTCCACTTGAGCCTCGTCACCTAGTGGTACCATCGACTGCGTCCAAAATGATTTATAAGCCTATGGTACGTCTAGCGCAAACCATCCAGCTATCTTGCACCGACACCAACACTGTCTCGAAACGGAAAAAAGCAGGGTTCCACATAACCCACGTCACCTAGGGGTTCCATCGGTGCGTCCAAAATGATTTGTAAGCCTATGGTACATCTAAGCGCAAACCATGCACCTATCTTGCACCACCTTTAACACTTGTCTCCAAACGGAAAGAAGTGAGATTCCACATGACCCACATCACCTAGGAGTTCCATCAGGTGCGTCCAAAACGATTTCCAAGCCTATGGTACGTTTGACGCAAACCGTGCACCTATCTTGCGTCAAGATTAGCACTATATCCAAAAGGCCAAAACGAGCTTCCACTTGAGCCTCGTCACCTAGTGGTACCATCAGTGCGTCCAAAACGATTTATGAGCCTATGGTACGTCTAGCGCAAACCATGCACCTATCTTGCACCCGACATTAAGACTTCTCCCAAGCGGAAAGAAGTGAGATTCCACATGACCCACATCACCTAGGGTTCCATCGGTGCGTCCAAAATGATTTCCGAGCCTATGGTACGTTTGACGCAAACCATGCACCTATCTTGCGTCAAGATTAGCACTATATCCAAAAGGCCGAAACGAGAGCTTCCACTTGAACCTCATCACCTAGTGGTACCATCGAGTGCGTCCAAAACAATTTATAAGCCTATGGTACGTCTAGCGCAAACCATGCACCTATCTTGCGTCAAGATTAGCACTATATCCGAAAGGCCGAAACGAGCTTCCACTTGAGCCTCGTCACCTAGTGGTACCATCGACTGCGTCCAAAATGATTTATAAGCCTATGGTAGTACGTCTAAGCGCAAACCATGCATGCTATCTTGCACCGACACCAACACTTTGTCTCCAAATGGGAAGAAGCGAGATTCCACATGACCCACGTCACCTAGGGGTTCCATCGGTGCGTCCAAAAAAACAATTTGTAAGCCTATGGTACATCTAAGCGCAAACCATGCACCTATCTTGCACCGACTATTACACTTTGTCTCCAAAAGCGGAATGAAGTGAGATTCCACATGACCCACCTCACCTAGGAGTTCCATCGGTGCGTCCAAAATGATTTCTAAGCCTATGGTACGTTTGGCGCAAACCGTGCACCTATCTTGCGTCAAGATTAGCACCATATCCGAAAAGCGGAAAGCGAGCTTCCACTTGACCCTCATCACCTAGTGGTACCATCGAGTGCGTCCAAAATGATTTATAAGCCTATGGTACGTCTAAGCGCAAACCATGCACCTATCTTGCACCGACACTAACACTGTCTCCAAATTGAAAAAAGTGAGATTCCACATGACCCACGTCACCTAGGAGTTCCATCCGGGTGCGTCCAAAATGATTTCCGAGCCTATGGTACGTTTGGCGCAAACCATGCACCTATCTTGCGTCAAGATTAGCACTATATCCGAAAAAGCCAAAAGCGAGCTTCCACTTGAGCCTCGTCACCTAGTGGTACCATCGATGCGTCCAAAACGATTTATAAGCCTATAGTACGTCTAGCGCAAAACCATGCACCTATCTTGCACCAACACTAACACTTTGTCTCCTCCAAAGCGAATGAAGTGAGATTCCACATGACCCACCTCACCTAGGAGTTCCATCGGTGCGTCCAAAATGATTTCTAAGCCTATGGTACGTTTGGCGCAAACCATGCACCTATCTTGCGTCAAGATTAGCACCATATCTCCAAAAAGCCAAAAGCGAGCTTCCACTTGAGCCTCGTCACCTAGTGGTACCATCGAGTGCGTCCAAAATGATTTATAAGCCTATGGTACATCTAAGCGCCAAACCATGCACCTATCTTGCACCGACACTAACACTTTGTCTCCAAAGCGGAATGAAGTGAGATTCCACATGACCCACATCACCTAGGGGTTCCATCAGTGCGTCCAAAATGATTTTCGAGCCTATGGTACGTTTGGCGCAAACCATGCACCTATCTTGCGTCAAGATTAGCACTATATCCAAAAAGGCGAAAGCGAGCTTCCACTTGAGCCTCGTCACCTAGTGGTACCATCAGTGCGTCCAAAATGATTTATAAGCCTATGGTACGTCTAAGCGCAAACCATGCACCTATCTTGCACCGACACCAACAACACTGTCTCCAAAGCGGAAAGAAGCGAGATTCCACATGACCCACGTCACCTAGGGGTTCCATCGGTGCGTCCAAAATGATTTGTAAGCCTATGGTACATCTAAGCGCAAACCATGCACCTATCTTGCACCGACACTAACACTTTCTCTCCAAATGGAATGAAGTGAGATTCCACATGACCCACGTCACCTAGGGTTCCATCGGTTTTGTCCAAAATGATTTAAGCCTATGGTCCTATGGTACGCGTTTGGCGCAAACCGTGCACCTATCTTGCGTCAAGATTAGCACCATATCCGAAAAAGCGCGAAATGAGCTTCCACTTGAGCCTCGTCACCTAGTGGTACCATCAAGTGTGTCGTCAAACGATTTTATGAGCCTATGGTACATCTAAGCGCCAAACCATGCACCTATCTTGCACCGACATTAACACTCTCTCCAAGCGGAAAGAAGTGAGATTCCACATGACCCACATCTCCTAGGAGTTCCATTTGGCGCATCCAAAATGATTTCTGAGCCTATGGTACGTTTGACGCAAACCGTGCACCTATCTTGCGTCAAGATTAGCACTATATCCGAAAAGGCCAAAAGCGAGCTTCCACTTGAGCCTCGTCACCTGGTGGTACCATCATCGATGCGTCCAAAAGCGATTTATGAGCCTATGGTACGTCTAAGCGCAAACCATGCACCTATCTTGCACCGACATTAACACTGTCTCCAAAGCGGAAAGAAGTGAGATTCCACATGACCCACATCACCTAGGAGTTCCATCGGGTGCGTCCAAAATGATTTCCGAGCCTATGGTACGTTTGACGCAAACCATGCACCTATCTTGCGTCAAAGATTAGCACTATATCTCAAAAGGCGGAATGAAGCGAGCTTCCACTTGAACCTCATCACCTAGTGGTTCCATCGAGTGCGTCCAAAACAATTTATAAGCCTATGGTACGTCTAGCGCAAACCATGCACCTATCTTGCGTCAAGATTAGCACTATATCCGAAAAGAAAAAGCGAGCTTCCACTTGAGCCTCGTCACCTAGTGGTACCATCATTGCGTCCAAAATGATTTATAAGCCTATGGTACGCGTCTAGCGCAAACCATGCACCTATCTTGCACCGACACCAACACCATCTCCAAAGCGGAAAAAGAGAGAGTTCCACATGACCCACGTCACCTAGGGGTTCCATCGGTGCGTCCAAAATGATTTGTAAGCCTATGGTACATCTAAGCGCAAACCCATGCACCTATCTTGCACCGACACTAACACTGTGTCCAAAAGCGGAAAGAAGTGAGATTCCACATGACCCACATCACCTAGGAGTTCCATCGGTGCGTCCAAAATGATTTCCAAGCCTATGGTATGTTTGGCGCAAAACCGTGCACCTATCTTGCGTCAAGATTAGCACTATATCCAAAAGGCCAAAACGAGCTTCCACTTGAGCCTCGTCACCTAGTGGTACCATCATTGCGTCCAAAATGATTTATGAGCCTATATGATACGTCTAAGCGCAACCATGCACCTATCTTGCACCGACACTTAAGCTGCTGTCTCCAAAGCGGAAAGAAGTGAGATTCCACATGACCCACATCACCTAGGGTTCCATCGGTGCGTCCAAAATGATTTCCGAGCCTATGGTACGTTTGGCGCAAACCGTGCACCTATCTTGCGTCAAGATTAGCACTATATCCAAAAGGCCAAAAGTGAGCTTCCACTTGAACCTCATCACCTAGTGGTACCATCGATGCGTCCAAAACAATTTATAAGCCTATGGTGCGTCTAGGCGCAAACCACCGTGCACCTATCTTGCGTCAAGATTAGCACTATATCCGAAAAGGCGAAAAGCGAGCTTCCACTTGAGCCTCGTCACCTAGTGGTACCATCAAGTGTGTCCAAAAAGCGATTTATAAGCCTATGGTACGTCTAAGCGCAAACCATGCACCTATCTTGCACCGACACTAACACTTTGTCTCCAAAGCGGAAAGAAGTGAGATTCCACATGACCCACATCACCTAGGAGTTCCATCAGGTGCGTCCAAAACGATTTTCGAGCCTATGGTACGTTTGACGCAAACCGTGCACCTATCTTGCGTCAAGATTAGCACTATATCCGAAAGGCCAAAACAAGCTTCCACTTGAGCCTCGTCACCTAGTGGTACCATCGACTGCGTCCAAAACGATTTATGAGCCTATGGTACGTCTAGCGCAAACCATGCACCTATCTTGCACCGACATTAACACTTGTCTCCAAAAGGGAAAGAAGTGAGATTCCACATGACCCACATCACCTAGGGTTCCATCGAGTGCGTCCAAAATGATTTATGAGCCTATGGTACGTTTGACGCAAACCATGCACCTATCTTGCGTCAAGATTAGCACTTATCCAAAAGGCGAAAAGCGAGCTTCCACTTGAACCTCATCACCTAGTGGTACCATCGAGTGCGTCCAAAACGATTTATAAGCCTATGGTACGTCTAGCGCAAACCGTGCACCTATCTTGCGTCAAGATTAGCACTATATCCGAAAGGCGAAAGCGAGCTTCCACTTGAGCCTCGTCACCTAGTGGTACCATCGATTGCGTCCAAAAAGATTTATAAGCCTATGGTGTACGTCTAGCGCAAACCATGCACCTATCTTGCACCGACACCAACACTTTGTCTCTCAAATGGAAAAAAGTGATTTCCACATGACCCCACGTCACCTAGGGGTTCCATCGGTGCGTCCAAAATGATTTGTAAGCCTATGGTACATCTAAGCGCAAACCATGCACCTATCTTGCACCGACACTAACACTATCTCTCAAAAGCGGAAAGAAGTGAGATTCCACATGACCCCATCACCTAGGGTTCCATCGGTGCGTCCAAAATGATTTCCAAGCCTATGGTATGCGTTTGGCGCAAACCGTGCACCTATCTTGCGTCAAGATTAGCACTATATCCAAAAAGACCAAAAAGCGAGCTTCCACTTGAGCCTCGTCACCTAGTGGTACCATCATTGCGTCCAAAATGATTTATGAGCCTATGGTACGTCTAAGCGCAAACCATGCACCTATCTTGCACCGACATTAACACTGTCTCCAAAGCGGAAGAAGTGAGATTCCACATGACCCACATCACCTAGGGGTTCCATCGGTGCGTCCAAAATGATTTCCGAGCCTATGGTACGTTTGACGCAAACCGTGCACCTATCTTGCGTCAAGATTAGCACTATATCCAAAAAGGCCAAAACGAGCTTCCACTTGAACCTCATCACCTAGTGGTACCATCGAGTGCGTCCAAAACAATTTATAAGCCTATGGTACGTCTAGCGCAAACCATGCACCTATCTTGCGTCAAGATTAGCACTATATCCGAAAGCGGAAAAGCGAGCTTCCACATGAGCCTCGTCACCTAGTGGTACCATCAAGTGCGTCCAAAATGATTTATAAGAGCCTATGGTACGTCTAAGCGCAAAACCATGCACCTATCTTGCACCGACACTAACACTTGTCTCCAAGCGGAAAGAAGTGAGATTCCACATGACCCACATCACCTAGGGTTCCATCGGTGCGTCCAAAATGATTTTCGAGCCTATGGTACGTTTGGCGCAAACCGTGCACCTATCTTGCGTCAAGATTAGCACTATATCCGAAAAGCCAAAAGCGAGCTTCCACTTGAGCCTCGTCACCTAGTGGTACCATCATTGCGTCCAAAACGATTTATGAGCCTATGGTACGTCTAGCGCAAACCATGCACCTATCTTGCACCGACATTAACACTTGTCTCCAAAATGGAAAGAAGTGAGATTCCACATGACCCACATCACCTAGGGTTCCATCGGTGCGTCCAAAATGATTTCCGAGCCTATGGTACGTTTGATGCAAACCGTGCACCTATCTTGCGTCAAGATTAGCACTATATCCAAAAAGGCCAAAAGCGAGCTTCCACTTGAACCTCATCACCTAGTGGTACCATCGAGTGCGTCCAAAACAATTTATATGCCTATGTACGCGTCTAGCGCCAAACCGTGCACCTATCTTGCGTCAAGATTAGCACTATATCCGAAAAGGCCAAAAGCGAGCTTCCACTTGAGCCTCGTCACCTAGTGGTACCATCAAGTGCGTCCAAAAGCGATTTATGAGCCTATGGTACGTCTAAGCGCAAACCATGCACCTATCTTGCACCGACACTTAAACACTTGTCTCCAAAAGGGAAAGAAGTGAGATTCCACATGACCCACATCACCTAGGGGTTCCATCGGTGCGTCCAAAATGATTTTAAGCCTATGGTACGTTTGGCGCCAAACCGTGCACCTATCTTGCGTCAAGATTAGCACTATATCCAAAAGGCCAAAATGAGCTTCCACTTGAACCCCATCACCTAGTGGTACCATCGACTACGTCCAAAACAATTTATAAGCCTATGGTACGTCTAGCGCAAACCATGCACCTATCTTGCGTCAAGATTAGCACTATATCCGAAAAGGCAAAGCGAGCTTCCACTTGAGCCTCGTCACCTAGTGGTACCATCATTGCGTCCAAAAGCGATTTATAAGCCTATGGTACGTCTAAGCGCAAACCATGCACCTATCTTGCACCGACACCAACACTATCTCCAAATGGAAAAAGCGAGATTCCACATGACCCACGTCACCTAGGGGTTCCATCGGTGCGTCCAAAATGATTTGTAAGCCTATGGTACATCTAAGCGCAAACCATGCACCTATCTTGCACCGACACTAACACTATCTCCAAAAAAGGAATGAAGTGAGATTCCACATGACCCACCTCACCTAGGGGTTCCATCATGTGCGTCCAAAAAATGATTTCGAAGCCTATGGTACGTTTGGCGCAAACCGTGCACCTATCTTGCGTCAAGATTAGCACTATATCCGAAAGGCGAAAGCGAGCTTCCACTTGACCCTCATCACCTAGTGGTACCATCGAGTGCGTCCAAAATGATTTATAAGCCTATGGTACGTCTAGCGCGCCAACCATGCACCTATCTTGCACCGACACTAACACTTTGTCTCCAAAGCGGAATGAAGTGAGATTCCACATGACCCACCTCACCTAGGGTTCCATCGGTGCGTCCAAAATGATTTCCGAGCCTATGGTACGTTTGGCGCAAACCGTGCACCTATCTTGCGTCAAGATTAGCACTATATCCGAAAAGCGGAAAGAAGTGAGCTTCCACTTGAGCCTCGTCACCTAGTGGTACCATCGGATGCGTCCAAAATGATTTATAAGCCTATGGTACGTCTAGCGCGCAAACCATGCACCTATCTTGCACCGACACTAACACTTTGTCTCCAAAGCGGAATGAAGTGAGATTCCACATGACCCACGTCACCTAGGGTTCCATCGGTGCGTCCAAAATGATTTCGAAGCCTATGGTGCGTTTGGCGCAAACCGTGCACCTATCTTGCGTCAAGATTAGCACCATATCCGAAAAGCCAAAAGCGAGCTTCCACTTGAGCCTCGTCACCTAGTGGTACCATCGAGTGCGTCCAAAATGATTTATAAGCCTATGGTACGTCTAAGCGCCAAACCATGCACCTATCTTGCACCGACACTAACACTTTGTCTCCAAAGCGGAATGAAGTGAGATTCCACATGACCCACGTCACCTAGGGTTCCATCAGTGCGTCCAAAATGATTTCCGAGCCTATGGTACGTTTGGCGCAAAACCATGCACCTATCTTGCGTCAAGATTAGCACTATATCCTAAAAGGCCAAAAGCGAGCTTCCACTTGAGCCTCGTCACCTAGTGGTACCATCAGTGCGTCCAAAAAAAATTTATAAGCCTATGGTACGTCTAGCGCAAACCATGCACCTATCTTGCACCGACACCAACACTTGTCTCCAAAGCGGAAAGAAGCGAAATTTCCACATGACCCACACGTCACCTAGGGGTTCCATCGGGTGCGTCCAAAATGATTTGTAAGCCTATGGTACATCTAGCGCAAACCATGCACCTATCTTGCACCGACACTAACACTGTCTCCAAATGGAATGAAGTGAGATTCCACATGACCCACGTCACCTAGGGTTCCATCGGTGCGTCCAAAATGATTTATAATCCTATGGTACGTTTGGCGCAAAACCGTGCACCCTATCTTGCGTCAAGATTAGCACCATATCCGAAAAGGCGAAGCGAGCTTCCACTTGAGCCTCGTCACCTAGTGGTACCATCAAGTGTGTCCAAAATGATTTATGAGCCTATGGTGCGTCTAAGCGCAAAACCATGCACCTATCTTGCACCGACCTTAACCTGTCTGTCTCCAAAGCGGAAAGAATGAGATTCCACATGACCCACATCACCTAGGGTTCCATCGGTGCGTCCAAAATGATTTTTGAGCCTATGGTACGTTTGGCGCAAACCGTGCACCTATCTTGCGTCAAAGATTAGCACTATATCCGAAAGGCCAAAAGCGAGCTTCCACTTGAGCCTCGTCACCTAGTGGTACCATCGATTGCGTCCAAAAGCGATTTATGAGCCTATGGTACGTCTAAGCGCAAACCATGCACCTATCTTGCACCGACATTAAGACTAGTCTCCAAATGGAAAGAAGTGAGATTCCACATGACCCACATCACCTAGGAGTTCCATCAGGTGCGTCCAAAATGATTTCCGAGCCTATGGTACGTTTGATGCAAACCATGCACCTATCTTGCGTCAAGATTAGCACTATATCCAAAAGGCCAAAAGAGCTTCCACTTGAACCTCATCACCTAGTGGTACCATCGAGTGTCGTCCAAAACAATTTATATGCCTATGATTTCGATGCGTCTAAGCGCAAACCGTGCACCTATCTTGCGTCAAGATTAGCACTATATCCGAAAAGGCGAAAACGAGCTTCCACTTGAGCCTCGTCACCTAGTGGTACCATCATTGCGTCCAAAATGATTTATAAGCCTATGGTACGTCTAAGCGCAAACCATGCACCTATCTTGCACCGACACCAACACTTGTCTCCAAATGGAAAAAAGCGAGATTCCACATGACCCACGTCACCTAGGGGTTCCATCGGTGCGTCCAAAATGATTTGTAAGCCTATGGTACATCTAAGCGCCAAACCATGCACCTATCTTGCACCGACACTAACACTTTCTCTCCAAAGCGGAATGAAGTGAGATTCCACATGACCCACGTCACCTAGGAGTTCCATCAGGTGCGTCCAAAATGATTTACGATCCAATGGTACGTTTGGCGCAAACCGTGCACCTATCTTGCGTCAAGATTAGCACCATATCCGAAAAGCGAAAAGCGAGCTTCCACTTGAGCCTCGTCACCTAGTGGTACCATCAAGTGTGTCCAAAATGATTTATGAGCCTATGGTAGTACGTCTCTAGCGCAAACCATGCACCTATCTTGCACCAACACTTAACACTGCTTGTCTCCAAGCGGAAAGAAGTGAGATTCCACATGACCCACATCACCTAGGGTTCCATCGGTGCGTCCAAAATGATTTCCGAGCCTATGGTACGTTTGGCGCCAAACCGTGCACCTATCTTGCATCAAGATTAGCACTATATCCGAAAAAAGCGAAAGCGAGCTTCCACTTGAGCCTCGTCACCTAGTGGTACCATCATTGCGTCCAAAATGATTTATAAGCCTATGGTACGTCTAGCGCAAACCATGCACCTATCTTGCACCGACATTAGCACTGTCTCTCTCCAAAAGGAAAGAAGCGAGATTCCACATGACCCACGTCACCTAGGGGTTCCATCGGTGCGTCCAAAATGATTTGTAAGCCTATGGTACATCTAGCGCAAACCATGCACCTATCTTGCACCGACACTAACACTTGTCTCCAAAGCGGAATGAAGTGAGATTCCACATGACCCACGTCACCTAGGGGTTCCATCGGGTGCGTCCAAAATGATTTACGATCCTATGGTGCGTTTGGCGCAAACCGTGCACCTATCTTGCGTCAAGATTAGCACTATATCCGAAAGGCGAAATGAGCTTCCACTTGAGCCTCGTCACCTAGTGGTACCATCGATTCCAAAATGTCCAAAACAATTTATAAGCCTATGGTGCGTCTAAGCGCAAACCATGCACCTATCTTGCACCGACACCAACACTTGTCTCCAAAGCGGAAAGAAGCGAGATTCCACATGACCCACGTCACCTAGGGGTTCCATCGGTGCGTCCAAAATGATTTGTAAGCCTATGGTACATCTAAGCGCAAACCATGCACCTATCTTGCACCGACACTAACACTATCTCCAAATGGAATGAAGTGAGATTCCACATGACCCACGTCACCTAGGGTTCCATCGGTGCGTCCAAAATGATTTATAAGATCCTATGGTATGTTTGGCGCAAACCGTGCACCTATCTTGCGTCAAGATTAGCACCATATCCGAAAAGGCGAAAGCGAGCTTCCACTTGAGCCTCGTCACCTAGTGGTACCATCAAGTGCGTCCAAAATGATTTATAAGCCTATGGTGCGTCTAAGCGCAAACCATGCACCTATCTTGCACCGACATTAACACTGTCTCCAAGCGGAAAGAAGTGAGATTCCACATGACCCACATCACCTAGGGTTCCATCGGGTGCGTCCAAAATGATTTCCGAGCCTATGGTACATTTGGCGCAAACCATGCACCTATCTTGCGTCAAGATTAGCACTATATCCGAAAGGCAAAAACCTCGAGCTTCCACTTGAGCCTCGTCACCTAGTGGTACCATCGAGTGCGTCCAAAAGCGATTTATAAGCCTATGGTACGTCTAGCGCAAACCATGCACCTATCTTGCACCGACATTAACACTTTGTCTCCAAATGGAAAGAAAGTGAGATTCCACATGACCCACATCACCTAGGGTTCCATCGAGTGCGTCCAAAATGATTTATAAGCCTATGGTACGTTTGATGCAAACCATGCACCTATCTTGCGTCAAGATTAGCACTTATATCCAAAAAAGCCAAAAGCGAGCTTCCACTTGAGCCTCGTCACCTGGTGGTACCATCAAGTGCGTCCAAAATGATTATAAGCCTATGTGCGTCTAAAATGATTTTATAAACCCATGCACACCTATCTTGCACCGACATTAACACTTTATCCAAGCGGAAAGAAGTGAGATTCCACATGACCCACATCACCTAGGAGTTCCATCAGTGCGTCCAAAATGATTTCCGAGCCTATGGTACGTTTGGCGCAAACCGTGCACCTATCTTGCGTCAAAGATTAGCACTATATCCGAAAAGGCAAAGCGAGCTTCCACTTGAGCCTCGTCACCTAGTGGTACCATCGAGTGCGTCCAAAAGCGATTTATAAGCCTATGGTACGTCTAAGCGCAAACCATGCACCTATCTTGCACCGACACCAACACTTTGTCTCCAAACGGAAAGAAGCGAGATTCCACATGACCCACGTCACCTAGGGGTTCCATCGGTGCGTCCAAAATGATTTGTAAGCCTATGGTACATCTAAGCACAAACCATGCACCTATCTTGCACCGACACTAACACTTTGTCTCCAAAAGCGGAATGAAGTGAGATTCCACATGACCCACGTCACCTAGGGTTTCCATCAAGTGCGTCCAAAATGATTTATAAGCCTATGGTACGTTTGGCGCCAAACCGTGCACCTATCTTGCGTCAAGATTAGCACTATATCCGAAAAAGCGAAAAGCGAGCTTCCACTTGAGCCTCGTCACCTAGTGGTACCATCGAGTGCGTCCAAAATGATTTATAAGCCTATGGTACATCTAAGCGCAAAACCATGCACCTATCTTGCACCGACACTTAACTTTTCTCTCCAAAAAGGAAAGAAGTGAGATTCCACATGACCCACGTCACCTAGGAGTTCCATCGGTGCGTCCAAAATGATTTACGATCCTATGGTACGTTTGGCGCGCAAACCGTGCACCTATCTTGTGTCAAGATTAGCACTATATCCGAAAAGGCCAAAGCGAGCTTCCACTTGAGCCTCGTCACCTAGTGGTACCATCATTGCGTCCAAAATGATTTATGAGCCTATGGTGCGTCTAGCGCAAACCATGCACCTATCTTGCACCGACATTAACACACATCTCCAAAGCGGAAAGAAGTGAGATTCCACATGACCCACATCACCTAGGGTTCCATCAGTGCGTCCAAAATGATTTCCGAGCCTATGGTACGTTTGATGCAAACCATGCACCTATCTTGCGTCAAGATTAGCACTATATCTCCAAAAATGAAACGAGCTTCCACTTGAACCTCATCACCTAGGGGTACCATCGAGTGCGTCCAAAACAATTTATAAGCCTATGGTACGTCTAAGCGCCAAACCATGCACCTATCTTGCGTCAAGATTAGCACTATATCCGAAAAGCCAAAATGAGCTTCCACTTGAGCCTCGTCACCTAGTGGTACCATCGACTGCGTCCAAAATGATTTATAAGCCTATGGTACGTCTAGCACAAACCATGCACCTATCTTGCACGACATTAACACTTTGTCTCCAAAGGAAAAGAAGCGAGATTCCACATGACCCACGTCACCTAGGGGTTCCATCGGGTGCGTCCAAAATGATTTGTAAGCCTATGGTACATCTAAGCGCGAAACCATGCACCTATCTTGCACCGACACTAACACTATCTCTCCAAAGCGGAATGAAGTGAGATTCCACATGACCCACGTCACCTAGGAGTTCCATCAGGTTTGTCCAAAATGATTTCCGAGCCTATGGTGCGTTTGGCGCAAAACCGTGCACCTATCTTGCGTCAAGATTAGCACCATATCCCGAAAAGGCGAAACGAGCTTCCACTTGAGCCTCGTCACCTAGTGGTACCATCATTGCGTCCAAAAGCGATTTATAAGCCTATGGTACGTCTAGCGCAAACCATGCACCTATCTTGCACCGACACCAACACTTGTCTCCCAAAAGGAAAGAAGCGAGATTCCACATGACCCACGTCACCTAGGGGTTCCATCGGGTGCGTCCAAAATGATTTATGTAAGCCTATGGTACATCTAGCGCAAACCATGCACCTATCTTGCACCGACACTAACACTGTCTCCAAACGGAATGAAGTGAGATTCCACATGACCCACGTCACCTAGGAGTTCCATCGGGTGCGTCCAAAATGATTTCTGATCCAATGGTACGTTTGTCGCAAACCGTGCACCTATCTTGTGTCAAGATTAGCACCATATCCGAAAGGCCAAAACGAGCTTCCACTTGAGCCTCGTCACCTAGTGGTACCATCGAGTGCGTCCAAAACGATTTATGAGCCTATGGTACGTCTAGCGCAAACCATGCACCTATCTTGCACCGACATTAACACTGTCTCCAAACGGAAAGAAGTGAGATTCCACATGACCCACATCACCTAGGAGTTCCATCAGGTGCGTCCAAAATGATTTCCGAGCCTATGGTACGTTTGATGCAAACCGTGCACCTATCTTGCGTCAAGATTAGCACTATATCCAAAAGGCCGAAACGAGCTTCCACTTGAACCTCATCACCTAGTGGTACCATCGAGTGCGTCCAAAACAATTTATAAGCCTATGGTACGTCTAGCGCAAACCGTGCACCTATCTTGCGTCAAGATTAGCACTATATCCGAAAGGCCAAAATGAGCTTCCACTTGAGCCTCGTCACCTAGTGGTACCATCGACTGCGTCCAAAACGATTTATAAGCCTATGGTACGTCTAGCGCAAACCATGCACCTATCTTGCACCGACACCAACACTGTCTCCAAACGGAAAGAAGCGAGATTCCACATGACCCACGTCACCTAGGGGTTCCATCGGGTGCGTCCAAAATGATTTGTAAGCCTATGGTACATCTAGCGCAAACCATGCACCTATCTTGCACCGACACTAACACTGTCTCCAAACGGAATGAAGTGAGATTCCACATGACCCACGTCACCTAGGGGTTCCATCGGGTGCGTCCAAAATGATTTGTAAGCCTATGGTACGTTTGGCGCAAACCGTGCACCTATCTTGCGTCAAGATTAGCACTATATCCGAAAAGGCCAAAACGAGCTTCCACTTGAGCCTCGTCACCTAGTGGTACCATCATTGCGTCCAAAAGCGATTTATGAGCCTATGGTGCGTCTAGCGCGCAAACCATGCACCTATCTTGCACCGACATTAACACTTGTCTCCAAAGCGGAAAGAAGTGAGATTCCACATGACCCACATCACCTAGGAGTTCCATCAGGTGCGTCCAAAATGATTTCCGAGCCTATGGTACGTTTGATGCAAACCATGCACCTATCTTGCGTCAAGATTAGCACTATATCCAAAAGGCCAAAACGAGCTTCCACTTGAACCTCATCACCTAGTGGTACCATCGAGTGCGTCCAAAACTATTTATAAGCCTATCGTACGTCTAGCGCAAACCGTGCACCTATCTTGCGTCAAGATTAGCACTATATCCGAAAGGCCAAAACGAGCTTCCATTGAACCCTCGTCACCTAGTGGTACCATCGGTGCGTCCAAAATGATTTATAAGCCTATGGTACGTCTAAGCGCAAACCATGCACCTATCTTGCACCGACACCAACACTTTGTCTCCAAAGCGGAAAGAAGCGAGATTCCACATGACCCACGTCACCTAGGGGTTCCATCGGGTGCGTCCAAAATGATTTGTAAGCCTATGGTACATCTAGCGCAAACCATGCACCTATCTTGCACCGTCAAGATTACACTATCTCCAAAGCGGAATGAAGTGAGATTCCACATGACCCACATCACCTAGGAGTTCCATCAAGTGCGTCCAAAATGATTTCCGAGCCTATGGTACGTTTGACGCAAACCGTGCACCTATCTTGCGTCAAGATTAGCACTATATCCGAAAATCCGAAATGAGCTTCCACTTGAGCCTCGTCACCTAGTGGTACCATCAGTGCGTCCAAAATGATTTGTAAGCCTATGGTACATCTAAGCAAAACCAACCATGCACCTATCTTGCACCGACACTAACACTTTGTCTCCAAAGCGGAATGAAGTGAGATTCCACATGACCCACGTCACCTAGGAGTTCCATCGGTGCGTCCAAAATGATTTCCGATCCTATGGTACGTTTGACGCAAACCGTGCACCTATCTTGTGTCAAGATTAGCACTATATCCGAAAGGCCAAAACGAGCTTCCACTTGAGCCTCGTCACCTAGTGGTACCATCATTGCGTCCAAAAGCGATTTATGAGCCTATGGTACGTCTAAGCGCAAACCATGCACCTATCTTGCACCGACATTAAACACCATCTCCAAAGCGGAAAGAAGTGAGATTCCACATGACCCACATCACCTAGGAGTTCCATCAGGTGCGTCCAAAATGATTTCCGAGCCTATGGTACGTTTGATGCAAACCATGCACCTATCTTGCGTCAAGATTAGCACTATATCCAAAAGGCGAAATGAAGAGCTTCCACTTGAACCTCATCACCTAGTGGTACCATCGAGTGCGTCCAAAACAATTTATAAGCCTATGGTGCGTCTAAGCGCAAACCGTGCACACCTATCTTGCGTCAAGATTAGCACACTATATCCGAAAGGCGAAAAAGAGCTTCCACTTGAGCCTCGTCACCTAGTGGTACCATCGATTGCGTCCAAAAGCGATTTATAAGCCTATGGTACGTCTAAGCGCCAAACCATGCACCTATCTTGCACCGACACCAACACTTTGTCTCCAAAGCGGAAAAAGCGAGATTCCACATGACCCCTCGTCACCTAGGGGTTCCATCGGTGCGTCCAAAATGATTTATAAGCCTATGGTACATCTAAGCGCCAAACCATGCACCTATCTTGCACCGACACTAACACTTTGTCTCCAAAGCGGAATGAAGTGAGATTCTTCACATGACCCACGTCACCTAGGAGTTCCATCGGTGCGTCCAAAATGATTTCCGAGCCTATGGTACGTTTGGCGCAAACCGTGCACCTATCTTGCGTCAAGATTAGCACTATATCCGAAAAGGCCAAAAGCGAGCTTCCACCTGAGCCTCGTCACCTAGGGTACCATCATTTGCGTCCAAAATGATTTATGAGCCTATGGTACGTCTAAGCGCAAACCATGCACCTATCTTGCACCGACATTAAAACTTGTCTCCAAAAGGAAAGAAGTGAGATTCCACATGACCCACATCACCTAGGGTTCCATCAGATGCGTCCAAAATGATTTCCGAGCCTATGGTACGTTTGATGCAAACCATGCACCTATCTTGCGTCAAGATTAGCACTATATCCAAAAGCGAAACGAGCTTCCACTTGAACCTCATCACCTAGTGGTACCATCGAGTGCGTCCAAAACGATTTATAAGCCTATGGTACGTCTAAGCGCAAACCGTGCACCTATCTTGCGTCAAGATTAGCACTATATCCGAAAAGGCGAAAAGCGAGCTTCCACTTGAGCCTCGTCACCTAGTGGTACCATCGATTGCGTCCAAAATGATTTATAAGCCCTATGGTGCGTCTAAGCGCAAACCATGCACCTATCTTGCACCGACACCAACACACTATCTCTCCAAGCGGAAAGAAGCGAGATTCCACATGACCCACGTCACCTAGGGGTTCCATCAGGTGCGTCCAAAATGATTTGTAAGCCTATGGTACATCTAGCGCAGACCATGCACCTATCTTGCACCGACACTAACACTGTCTCCAAATCGGAATGAAGTGAGATTCCACATGACCCACCTCACCTAGGAGTTCCATCAGGTGCGTGCAAAACGATTTATAAGCCTATGGTACGTCTAGCGCAAACCGTGCACCTATCTTGCTTCAAAATTAGCACTATATCCGAAAGGCCAAAACGAGCTTCCACTTGAGCCTCGTCACCTAGTAGTACCATCGACTGCGTCCAAAACGATTTATAAGCATATGGTACGTCTAGCGCAAACCATGCACCTATCTTGCACCACACTAACACTGTGTCTCCAAAGCGGAATGAAGTGAGATTCCACATGACCCACGTCACCTAGGAGTTCCATCGGGTGCGTCCAAAATGATTTACGATCCAATGGCACGTTTGGCGCAAAACCGTGCACCTATCTTGTGTCAAGATTAGCACTATATCCGAAAGGCCAAAACGAGCTTCCACTTGAGCCTCGTCACCTAGGTGGTACCATCATTGCGTCCAAAAGCGATTTATGAGCCTATGGTACGTCTAGCGCAAACCATGCACCTATCTTGCACCGACATTAACACTGTCTCCAAAGCGGAAAAAGTGAGATTCCACATGACCCACATCACCTAGGGGTTCCATCGGTGCGTCCAAAATGATTTGTAAGCCTATGGTACGTTTGCGCAAACCATGCACCTATCTTGCACCAAGATTAACACTATATCTCCAAAGGAAAAAGAGCTTCCACATGACCCACATCACCTAGGAGTTCCATCGAGTGCGTCCAAAATGATTTATAAGCCTATGGTGCGTTTAACGCAAACCGTGCACACCTATCTTGCGTCAAGATTAGCACTATATCCGAAAAGGCCAAAATGAGCTTCCACTTGAGCCTCGTCACCTAGTGGTACCATCGAGTGCGTCCAAAATGATTTATAAGCCTATGGTACGTCTAGCGCAAACCATGCACCTATCTTGCACCGACACCAACACTTTGTCTCCAAACGGAAAGAAGCGAGATTCCACATGACCCACGTCACCTAGGGGTTCCATCGGGTGCGTCCAAAATGATTTGTAAGCCTATGGTACATCTAAGCGCAAACCATGCACCTATCTTGCACCGACACTAACACTTGTCTCCAAAGCGGAATGAAGTGAGATTCCACATGACCCACGTCACCTAGGAGGTCCATCGGTGCGTCCAAAATGATTTACGAGCCTATGATGCGTTTGGCGCAAACCGTGCACCTATCTTGTGTCAAGATTAGCACCATATCCGAAAAAGCCAAAAGCGAGCTTCCACTTGAGCCTCGTCACCTAGTGGTACCATCAAGTGTGCGTCCAAAAGCGATTTATGAGCCTATGGTGCGTCTAAGCGCAAACCATGCACCTATCTTGCACCGACATTAAGACTGTCTCCAAACGGAAAGAAGTGAGATTCCACATGACCCACATCACCTAGGAGTTCCATCAGATGCGTCCAAAATGATTTCCAAGCCTATGGTACGTTTGACACAAACCGTGCACCTATCTTGCGTCAAGATTAACACTATATCCAAAAGGCCAAAATGAGCTTCCACTTGAACCTCATCACCTAGTGGTACCATCGAGTGCGTCCAAAACAATTTATAAGCCTATGGTACGTCTAGCGCAAACCGTGCACCTATCTTGCTTCAAGATTAGCACTATATCCGAAAGGCCGAAACGAGCTTCCACTTGAGCCTCGTCACCTAGTGGTACCATCGAGTGCGTCCAAAATGATTTATAAGCCTAAGGTACGTCTAGCGCAAACCATGCACCTATCTTGCACCGACACCAACACTGTCTTCAAACGGAAAGAAGCGAGATTCCACATGACCCACGTCACCTAGGGGTTCCATCGGGTGCGTCCAAAATGATTTGTAAGCCTATGGTACATCTAGCGCAAACCATGCACCTATCTTGCACCGACACTAACACTGTCTCCAAACGGAATGAAGTGAGATTCCACATGACCCACGTCACCTAGGAGTTCCATCGGATGCGTCCAAAATGATTTACGATCCAATGGTGCGTTTGGCGCAAACCCGTGCACCTATCTTGTGTCAAGATTAACACCATATCCGAAAAGGCCAAAAGCGAGCTTCCACTTGAGCCTCGTCACCTAGTGGTACCATCAAGTGTGTCCAAAAGCGATTTATGAGCCTATGGTGCGTCTAAGCGCAAACCATGCACCTATCTTGCACCGACCTTAACACTTTGTCTCCAAATGGAAAAAGTGAGATTCCACATGACCCACATCACCTAGGGTTCCATCGAGGTGCGTCCAAAATGATTTCCGAGCCTATGGTACGTTTGACGCAAACCGTGCACCTATCTTGCGTCAAGATTAGCACTATATCCGAAAGGCCGAAACGAGCTTCCACTTGAGCCTCGTCACCTAGTGGTACCATCAATTGCGTCCAAAATGATTTATAAGCCTATGGTACGTCTAGCGCAAACCATGCACCTATCTTGCACCGACATTAACACTGTCTCCAAACGGAAAGAAGTGAGATTCCACATGACCCACATCACCTAGGGTTTCCATCGGTGCGTCCAAAATGATTTCCAAGCCTATGGTACGTTTGATGCAAACCATGCACCTATCTTGCGTCAAGATTAGCACTATATCCAAAAGGGAATGAACGAGCTTCCACTTGAACCTCATCACCTAGTGGTACCATCGAGTGCGTCCAAAACTGATTTATAAGCCTATGGTGCGTCTAAGCGCAAACCATGCCGTGCACCTATCTTGCGTCAAGATTAGCACTATATCCGAAAAGGCGAAAGCGAGCTTCCACCAGAGCCTCGTCACCTAGGTGGTACCATCGAGTGCGTCCAAAAGCGATTTATAAGCCTATGGTACGTCTAAGCGCAAACCATGCACCTATCTTGCAAGCGACACCAACACTTTCCATCAGGTCTCCAAGCGGAAAGAAGCGAGATTCCACATGACCCACGTCACCTAGGGGTTCCATCGAATGCGTCCAAAATGATTTGTAAGCCTATGGTACATCTAGCACAAACCATGCACCTATCTTGCACCGACACTAACACTTTGTCTCCAAAAGGAATGAAGTGAGATTCCACATGACCCACGTCACCTAGGGGTTCCATCGGGTGCGTCCAAAACGATTTGTAAGCCTATGGTACGTTTGACGCAAACCGTGCACCTATCTTGCGTCAAGATTAGCACCATATCCGAAAGGCCAAAATGACCTTCCACTTGAGCCTCGTCACCTAGTAGTTCCATCGACTGCATCCAAAATGATTTATAAGCCTATGGTACGTCTAGCGCAAACCATGCACCTATCTTTGCACCGACACACTAACACTGTCTCCAAAGCGGAATGAAGTGAGATTCCACATGACCCACGTCACCTAGGGTTCCATCGGGTGCGTCCAAAATGATTTATGATCCAATGGTACGTTTGGCGCAAAACCGTGCACCTATCTTGTGTCAAGATTAGCACTATATCCGAAAGGCCAAAAAGTGAGCTTCCACTTGAGCCTCGTCACCTAGTGGTACCATCATTTGCGTCCAAAAGCGATTTATGAGCCTATGGTACGTCTAGCGCATACCATGCACCTATCTTGCACCGACATTAACACTGTCTCCAAGCGGAAAGAAGTGAGATTCCACATGACCCACATCACCTAGGGTTCCATCGGTGCGTCCAAAATGATTTCCGAGCCTATGGTACGTTTGAGCGCAAACCGTGCACCTATCTTGCGTCAAGATTAGCACTATATCCAAAAGGCCGAAACGAGCTTCCACTTGAACCTCATCACCTAGTGGTACCATCGAGTGCGTCCAAAACAATTTATAAGCCTATAGTGCGTCTAAGCGCCAAACCGTGCACCTATCTTGCGTCAAAATATTAGCACTATATCCGAAAAACCTATCTTGCGCCAAAAGCGAGCTTCCACATGAGCCTCGTCACCTAGTGGTACCATCGAGTGCGTCCAAAATGATTTATAAGCCTATGGTACGTCTAAGCGCAAACCATGCACCTATCTTGCACCGACACCAACACTTGTCTCCAAAGCGGAAAGAAGCGAGATTCCACATGACCCACGTCACCTAGGGGTTCCATCAGTGCGTCCAAAAATGATTTGTAAGCCTATGGTACATCTAAGCGCAAAACCATGCACCTATCTTGCACCGAGACTAACACTTTGTCTCCAAAAGCGGAATGAAGTGAGATTCCACATGACCCACGTCACCTAGGAGTTCCATCAGTGCGTCCAAAATGATTTATAAGCCTATGGTACGTTTGGCGCAAAACCAGTGCACCTATCTTGCGTCAAGATTAGCACTATATCCGAAAAGCGAAGCGAGCTTCCACTTGAGCCTCGTCACCTAGTGGTACCATCGAGTGCGTCCAAAATGATTTATAAGCCTATGGTACATCTAAGCGCAAACCATGCACCTATCTTGCACCGACACTAACATTGTCTCCAAAGCGGAATGAAGTGAGATTCCACATGACCCACGTCACCTAGGAGTTCCATCGGGTGCGTCCAAAATGATTTACGATCCTAATGGTACGTTTGGCGCAAACCGTGCACCTATCTTGTGTCAAGATTAGCACCATATCCGAAAAGGCCAAAATGAGCTTCCACTTGAGCCTCGTCACCTAGTGGTACCATCGTCAGTGCGTCCAAAAGCGATTTATAAGCCTATGATACGTCTAAGCGCCAAACCATCCACCTATCTTGCACCGACAACAACACTATCTCAAAGCGGAAAAAGCGCAGTTTCCACATGACCCACGTCACCTAGGGGTTCCATCGGTGCGTCCAAAATGATTTGTAAGCCTATGGTACATCTAAGCGCAAAACCATGCACCTATCTTGCACCGACACTAACACTGTCTCCAAAGCGGAATGAAGTGAGATTCCACATGACCCACGTCACCTAGGGTTCCATCGAGGTGCGTCCAAAATGATTTCTGATCCTATTGTGCGTTTGGCGCAAACCGTGCACCTATCTTGTGTCAAGATTAGCACCATATCCGAAAAGGCGAAAACGAGCTTCCACTTGAGCCTCGTCACCTAGTGGTACCATCGAGTGTGTCCAAAACGATTTGTGAGCCTATGGTACATCTAGCACAAACCATGCACCTATCTTGCACCGACACCAACATTGTCTCCAAGCGGAAAGAAGCAAGATTCCCATGACCCCGTCACCTAGGGGTTCCATCGGTGCGTCCAAAATGATTTGTAAGCCTATGGTACATCTAAGCGCCAAACCATGCACCTATCTTGCACCGACACTAACACTTTGTCTCCAAAGCGGAATGAAGTGAGATTCCACATGACCCACGTCACCTAGGAGTTCCATCGGGTTTGTCCAAAATGATTTACGATCCAATGGTATGTTTGGCGCAAAAACCGTGCACCTATCTTATGTCAAGATTAGCACCATATTCAAAAAGGCCGAAACGAGCTTCCACTTGAGCCTCGTCACCTAGTGGTACCATCAAGTGTGTCCAAAACGATTTATGAGCCTATGGTACGTCTAGCGCAAACCATGCACCTATCTTGCACCGACATTAAGACTGTCTCCAAACGGAAAGAAGTGAGATTCCACATGACCCACATCACCTAGGGTTCCATCGGATGCGTCCAAAATGATTTCCAAGCCTATGGTACGTTTGACACAAACCGTGCACCTATCTTGCGTCAAGATTAACACTATATCCAAAAGGCCGAAACGAGCTTCCACTTGAACCTCATCACCTAGTGGTACCATCGAGTGCGTCCAAAACAATTTATAAGCCTATGGTACGTCTAGCGCAAACCGTGCACCTATCTTGCTTCAAGATTAGCACTATATCCGAAAGGCCAAAACGAGCTTCCACTTGAGCCTCGTCACCTAGTGGTACCATCGAGTGCGTCCAAAACGATTTATAAGCCTAAGGTACGTCTAGCGCAAACCATGCACCTATCTTGCACCGACACCAACACTGTCTTCAAACGGAAAGAAGCGAGATTCCACATGACCCACGTCACCTAGGGGTTCCATCGGGTGCGTCCAAAATGATTTGTAAGCCTATGGTACATCTAAGCGCCAAACCATGCACCTATCTTGCACCGACACTAACACTTGTCTCCAAAGCGGAATGAAGTGAGATTCCACATGACCCACGTCACCTAGGAGGTCCATCGGATGCGTCCAAAATGATTTCGATCCAATGGTATGCGTTTGGCGCAAACCGTGCACCTATCTTGTGTCAAGATTAACACC